>DWHO01001419.1:0-15530 GCA_018247575.1 Eurytides lysithous rurik
GTATTTCACATAGCGTAGTGAAGATATTAAATTTCAATGAATCGATGCATTGAAATAATGCACATAGTTTCAGTTCCAATAATGTTAGTAGGACGACCAATTCTTTAAATTCTGTGAAACATTTTGTTATTTAGGCTTGAAAATTAAAATGTAGATTACAAAGGATTTTTTTTCCGAGGACGTTTTGCAATTATTTTATCTATCACCGATTTTATTTTTAGAATGAAACGAGCATCTGTTGCCCAATAATTTTTTTTGGGCCTGCTTATTTAATCACAAACTCCGATACAAATTATTTACTTTGTAATCCGTTTTTTAAGTTACATTTATAGTTGATAAATAATTTTTAACGTCATTATTCAGATAATCTCAACTTAAAATTCATAATGGAATAATTTTCGTTTATTAATATCGTCAGTAGTCAGTGTTTTTTAGTCTTTTACAACTTACTTTGTGATATTCGAATATAGATAAAAAGGTTATTTGTTTATTGCAAATTGTACATTTTATGATAATTTACGATAATAATAGTTATCGCCATGAGACAGTATTTAGTAATTTAAAAAAACTACACTACGAAAAACTACAACTTTATAACAAGTTTACGTCAATACAAAAGAATTTGTTTCAGAAGAACTAAACTACTCAGACATGTACGAATACGAATGCTCTCGTTGAGTGACAGACCCTCTTGCAGATGCATGGACAAGTAACACAGCATCGTTACTTATTCTACAACAAAGCAGAAAATGCAAGCATTATTCTATTCCGGTTGGAAGAGCAATGTTTCCGAAGTAATTATTAAGCTTGTAGATAGGTTATATTATGTCTCTGTCGCTAAGACTTCAAAGAACGTATTTCATATTTTGTTAAGTGGAACCTTTTCTTTTATAAAGTCTAAAACGGTGTTGAAATATATCCGATAATTTGTAATACGTAATAGTGTAGATTTTTTTAATATACTGTGTTTTACACAATATATTAAAAATAAATTGCCTGATAATTGATAAATCTTTAAGATCTATCTGATGTAGAATATAGCTTTTCTGCAAAATCACGATGCTCACGTAAGAACATCAAGCTTATATGAGCATACAAGAACGCACCGTTTTATCCTAAAACGTGAAATATTCAAAGTCAGATTTTTAGATTTGAAAAATTCGAATACTGATATTATATGCGTATGTACATTTTGTTCGATCTTATATAATTTCTATTTTTTTTTCTAGTTTTACATTGCCCTATTAGGTATGCAGGTAAATAAATATCTGCATCAATCGTAATCGAGATAAGGTAATATTTTTAATATGTTTGATTATATATAATGTGTCAGTTATTTAACTTGACACATAGTCGTGACGACTCATTTTTTTTTATTACACCTACGTTACGTCCTAATTTAAAGGTAGGCCATTGACGGATACTTCTCAGAAAGTTCTTTAAGTAAACACGATAAATTTTATTTCAATTACACCGATAAAGTTATATAAAACCTACGTAAAAAATTTAGCGTCATTGATATTTGTAACTACTTTAAAACCGACAGAACAGTTTTATACGAAATTCATTTAAATGAAATTTTAAGTGTCAATCTTAACGTTTTTGGCACAGCTATATTATTATAGTATTTTTGAAAATGATGCCTTATCATCACACTTTAATTTTGACGACAACATTTTGAAACAATTTGACGAGATCCTACCTGTATGACACAAACTTTAGGCCGGTAAATGTGGTTCTGGGCATCGACGGAAACCAATAAAAATAATGAGCGTTACTTACGTTTATAAAATTCCGTTAAATTAATTATCTAATTATGTATACTGCGGTCAAAATTCGTAGAAATCATTATACGTTTATTTCCTTCGGATATTGGCACTTTATTCACGGTAAATTCAAAGCTCATTAGTATAACGGACATACGATCGCGGGATAGGCGACAAAAACATACTTGTATTTATATCGAGATTCATGTATAATTAGTACAATCAATCACTTACGAATAGCATCGATACGGCGGTGGATAATTTTGTAGACGAACCCCCGTAACTGGCGAGGTTAATCAGACACCGTCGCCCCGAGGCGGTGCAGTTAACAGGCCGGGCGGCGGTCGCCCGACGACAGTCGCCGGCGGCCCTCGATCGCATCACCCGCTAGAATGATCGCGCTATTCAATTTGCCCTCGCTTCCCGTCACCATCGCTTGCTATAATATACACACGCCTGAGACCCCTGCGCTGCGCTAACATAGCCTCCTCGTAACATAGGACGTCTATGTAAATACGAAATTCACAACGAATTTGTTCCGCCTGCTTTTATGCGGTATACATATTAAATAATTGATCTGATCATACATTGAAAATAAAATTTGTGTAAATCGCGAACACACTTCGCCTTTTCTCTTTTTGTATATTTATTCTCTTTAGCATTCTCTAAGATGATTTATTGGCAAGTTTTTCATTTCATTCATTCAGAACTAAACAATAACCGAATATTGTACTTTTGCGGGAAAAATTTCACCTATTACTCGTTTAGGGAAAATTATATTTATTTTGAGTTATGACGCTTATATTGGTATTATTTCGCATATTTTTACCGTTCGATTGTTCAAAGATGATAATTTTTTTTAACGATTTCTATAAATTTAACATTACGTTGTATTTGCCCGTAATGGACCATAACTTTTTTTTATATGGGTCTGTTATTACTTGACTGATTGTCGAAATTAGAACATAAAAAAATATCTTAATCCTTTTTCCTTTTTTTTTTCATTTATCTTTTTATTTAGCCCAACAACCCCTTAAGTGAACCACAGCAACTGCCGTATAAGGAAGTTTATACTAATATAAAGTGCATCGTGTTTCTAAAAACATGCAAAATAACGTGGTTGGTAATAAATATTAATCAGCGGCCAGTATTTTGTTGGAAAATAAAAAGTAATTGGTCTCCTTTATGGCAAAATATTCTGCAAATAGAATAATGAATCATGTACGGCGTGCTTACTCATTTGAAGTAAATCAATTCAAGATGACATTTTGTAATTGAGCACCGGCTTCTATAAAACGTACGGTTTACGGTTACGTTAAGGAATTTTGATTGAGGGAAAAAAGAATATTATTGCGGAAAGAAATTTATCTTAAATTTTGTATTTTGAAAACTTGACGGTAGGATGGGTTAACTTAGACATTAAGACATCTGACTTCGCAATCTGCGCCTTGACTAACTCTATAACAAGATCGAAACATTGGGAATTTAAATCAAAGTTAAAACGGGAAAGAAATCCTTAAAAAAAACTCCAACAATATAAAGGATATAACAATATGAAATTCAAATAAATATACTGTTGCCTCCTCTAACCTGATTGGCCGCAGTAACTACATCCTATCAGTCAATGCCATATCACAGATTAGCGGAATAATAGCACCGGTAATACAACTAGGTTACGTTCAGCGAGCCGTGGCCCCTATATTTGGGTTCTCAGTAATTTAGGAACAATAACTTAAGCAGAGAAGGAAGAAGATAAGCTTATACATATATGTTTTATATATATATACAAAAGTGTATAAATAAAAAAAAAATATATGTATAAATAATGATATCACTCCAGAGTTTAGTAATTTTTATGGAATAGTTGACAAACGCAGGCGGATCACCTGATGGTAAGAGATTACCGCCACCCATCGATATATGCAACATGACAGAACTTGAAAATAATACTTTTATTTACCGATTTTCTGTGAGATCGTGGTACTTATCTGGTTTTAGCCAGCTCATTCAGCGGCATGAGAAGCCGCGGGGCTCTACTACCGTTGGTAGTATACATCGCCCTAAAATTTAATCGACAAGCGAATCTCGCTAAGTAAATTGATCCTGTTTTGTCTCTCTTATTTCTTTTTAGTGATTTTGTGCCAATTACTTCTCACTAGACGGAATACGATGTTAGGGATACTGGGAAGTAGAGGGAGACATCACTTTTGGTAGCCTCAATTTATACAATATTCAAAATGAAACCCGAAGGAAATTTAAACTGCGTCTGTGCTTTGGGCTTATTCTCACTAAGGTAGGGCCACTTTGAATCCCACAAAAGAAAGCCACTTTGATCGAGTTATTACCCTATTCATCACTATTAAGTCACACACAGTAGGTAGATGACCTCTTTCAAGTCGGATATACAAACGCCTTCAAGGCTACATTCTGTAAACTACTAGTTGGAGTTTTGCTGAAATTGAACTTCACTTTCTCTATTAGTAAATATGTCTTAGGCAATACTATTTTAATAATTTTTAATACCTCTATCTACGCAGAAATTTTACGGATATATAAGAAATAACGTAAAGTCAAATCTTCAAAATGATGTCAAAATAAAGTATGTAAAATATAGGTGCTTTTATAGCAACAACTCTTACATTTTCTTGTTTTCAACCTCATCACTTTCAAGAAGATGATTGGTGGTAAGCGTTGTATTTATTAGGGTGGCGTTGTCTTTGTTACAAATGTTGTAAAATTCCTCTTTATTGATATTTTTTAAATTAAGTTCTTAAATTTTCATATTGTGAAGTGGTTACTCAGTAACATCATTTTAAATAAATGCTGAATTTATAAAAACAAAAGGTTAAAAAAACGTCTAGAACCTTTGACGAAATTCAACATAAAATACAAGATAACTATAACTTTATGTCGCTATTTACCAAATAATATCGTATTTATTTTAATATTATACGCACTATTCAATAAAGTTTAATTCGCAATACATGTTTTTTTATAGTAATATCTATACAATTGATATTCAAAAATTGTTTATTTTTTATCAACATATTTTCGTTGTTCAGACTAAATACAGCTGTACAAAATCTTCAATTCTGTTATACAAGCTCATACTTCAATATCATCATTACATATATTGGGTTTACAGGATCGTAATCCGATTTGCTTGTGAATAAGATTTATATTCAAAAAGTATCTTCAAATTTACCAACGCATTTTTTTGCATTTTTTTCAACCCATTGGTATTAGAAAACCTAGCGGGTGAAAACAGGGAGAGGGCCTTCCATACCGCGTCCAATTCGATGAGCTGATGAGTTGAATTTAATTACTGGCGAGCTGACAGCGCAGTGGAGTTTCGGGCGTCTAACTAGTTACCTGCGGCGCGACAACGGATGAGCGTTATCGTATTACAACCTCGCACCACGGGGCCGGCAGAGAGGGTAAAAAAGGGCCTTTGCTTTAAAAAATACACTACGAACACACGACAGTGAATAGTCGCACCGTGCTGTATGTTTTCTCTTTCTAAATTGTGATGTTTAATATTGGTTTTCCAGTTGCATGGCATAATAGAAATTGTTCACAATTGGAACTATTTTCTATCAAAGAGTTCCGCTATCAATGTAGACGTTCGATTAAATACGTCGGGAATATGAAATTCAATAACCTTTGTGTACCCTACACAAAGAGTGGTACGCGGCCCATTGATATTATCTAACACAAAGGGATGGACTTAACGTTTATTAGTCAAGTTCTAAATTAATCGCTTTTATAAATTTGGACGTATAATGGAATGCATAATACAAATCAACTTAACAAAATCAACATATATCGTTGCAGTGAATTAAGGAGCAATCAACTTCATCAATTTGTTTTAAACGGATAATAGGCTAAAAACATTTTATAACTTAAGACGCGAACATCATATTATACATGTCAAAATTATAACAGACCCTTGACATGCCGGACAGACGTTAACCGAACGATTTAAAAAAAGGTTTATTAAATTTGAATATAAAAGAACCAATTTACCTAAAGCGAATTATTTATCTTGAAAATACTTATTATGGCATACTTAATATAAAGGAAAAACTAATGATTCGTTAAAATTTACCGGACCTGTTGAATAAAGATTGAATTTAACAGCTCGTTAAGAAACATGTTATTAAACTATTAGCATATTATGGATCAATCACCTTAAAAAGCTAATTAACACATTCAAAGGATATTAAGACTTACACAATAGTACGAAAGGATTGGGTTTAAAAATATGTTTAGACTCAGTCATATACCACTTTTATAAATCGTATAATTACGTTGACTAAAATAAAAGAAATGTATTACAAAATAAAGATTTAAACCCCACTATTCAATGTTTAATCCACGATTATGTGTAATTTGGTATTTATAGATATTATACAACCACTTGATGAAACAGAACAGACAAAGGGTATTGAATTTTTAAGCACCACAGTACGTATTGATCGGGCTGAAACTGTGCTATTATTAGAATATGCGGCTACAACACGGATTGTGTAATTTAAGGCTAATTGACTTTGTAATGTGCCGCTTCAGATGAATACGGCTCAAAAGTCAACAAACCGGCCATATGGGATTTATTAAAGTCGAACAAAATTTAATGAGAATACGTATGGTGCGTACATAATGGGAGAATTGCAACGTTGCAATTCTATAATACAAGTGTTCGCCGGGAGTGGTGCCACTGCATTTCCACTTGGTGCACTATACCGGTAAGCAGTAATATGTTGATATTCCATTTGGCACAGTTGCTAAGCTATTGGGCCGTGGATTCTATTCCAAAATATTTGTACGAACTACAGATAATTCTTCCGGATTTTGGTTCCATGTGAAATTTATGTATGTCAAACGCTCCTACAACGCACAATAACTTAACAATCGCAAATCGGCAGTTGCTAGGGATACCTATTGGAGATTAGGTTTGTTCTTCGTTACTCCAATAATTTTCGAAATATGGCTGTAATCAAACTTGTGTTCAGTGCATTGTCCGAAGCAAATTGGAGGCTACTTCATGTGTTGGGCATTCGCATGAGAGCAAATTCACTCTCTTGCTGGAAAAGCTTCAAAAAGTCTTCTTGAGATATCTGTATAAGCGTATATTTGGGTACTACCCATACATGTATCCGACTAAGTTTCTGATGGGGCGTCTAGGGTACAATTCCTTAGATGTGCGGCGTTCTAATAACCAATTGTTAGTTACGTGCAAGACTTTGCAAGGTAGAACGGATCCCCTGATCTGAATAGCGAATTGTGCCGGCTTTTCGCCCCGGACAACTATCGGCGAGATAGAAGGCACCAGCTATTTGCTGTCCCGGTGTGCCAGACAGTAACGCGTTTTAAATCTCCTGTTCCGCGAACTCTGACTGCACTGAACGCCCTCCTGGACTTGAACCGGGAATTTGACATGTTTGCGGATGAATGGAATATTACTTTGTTGGAACGCCTCGAGTATTGTGAGAAAGACGTGACGTATGAACATATTGACGTGGAATGAATGATTTATTTACATATGTACTTTATATCTAAAATGCTTCTCTTAAGGATATTGTTATTATTTTTATTAAAAAAATATGTATCTTAAATAATACTGTATGAGTTGTAAGTGTAAATGCCGTTCTTATACCTATAAATAAATAAATAATAATAAATAAGACAAGATATTTCTATCTTAAAATAGGGGCCGCCGTTTTTTTCTTAAATGTAAGCACAACGGTGTTTCAGTTCGGGATTATGTTATGTTACTGGGCACAGAGATATAACATATTAAAACCCTGGGTAAGAAGCGCAGCGCAAGGCTAAGCAAGTACCGGCATTATTTTGTTATGACCCAGCGTGTTGTTTACCATTATGCGCATAGCTCTCTCGTCTCGTCACGTTATCGCATAAAACATCTAACACCGTTGCAGACCCACACGTTTGTTGCACGTTTACGGTGGTAGAGCTTCGCAGCTACTCCCGCTGCTGAACGGCCCGGCTCGAACCGGATAAGTACCACCCACGTCTTCACAGAAAATCGGCGTAAGTGGTAGTGTTTTTGATTCGTTTCGTCCGGTGAGTAAGGTGGCCGATGGCCCATCCCCGCCCTCTATCTTACTTCCCTTCTCTATCTTACCTCTTCCTCTATCCCCGAGGGGACCCCTTTCGATCCTTCAGCTCGTTTCCTCCTCTCTCCCACACACTCCTCCTCCCTCTCTCTTTCCAAAATTCCTCTCCTTAAAAGCTGGCAACGCATTTGCTAGTTCTGTAATGTTGCAAATGTCCATGGGTGGCGGTGATCACGGGATTAGGTGAGCCGCTTGCTCACCTAATCCATAAAAAAACACTATTATGCATGCACTTATATAGTAAGAGCATATAGCATATTACTTTACTCAAAATTTGCATTTTATTACAAAGAAATTGAAAACCCGAACGGTTTGCACGCGCTAAGTGCACGCCGATTAATATTTCCAAACTATGCAAAATACCCGACCTCGCTCTAAAAGCTTCGGTAATGACTTCCACCGCAAGCGTAGCGGCAATTTATCGGCGGGATCGAACGCTAATTATAAATATTTAGTAGGTTTCAAAAAGGGTAGATTGATAAGTTTTACAGTTACAATCTCTATCCTTAAATTGCTTGTTTTGTATAAATCGAGTGATTGCAAAAATAACAAAAATAAATGATAATAAAATGGTTATATTCGTCGTCGATTGATTTGGTTTCTATACAAATGTATTAATTTCATTTATTTTATTTAATGTCCACTTACCATATTTAGTGCTGGTGCTCGAACAAGTTTTCTTTTACTTGCCCCAAACATTTATATTAAATATCATGTTAGAATTGTAACAGGGACAACTTTGAAAAAATGAAATATAACTTTTAATGAAGCCGTAATATAATATGCTTTGACAGTCGAAGCGAAAATCATCAGAATGTACTCGTAATTTGAAATGCAAATATTTCAGCCATATTCCGTCATTTTAAGAGGGTACGGTGATATATAAAAAGGGTAAAGTTAAAATACATCTCATTTGGATTATTGAGGTCCAGGTCTAAAGAGCAAGGAAACGAAAGAGTCATTGACATTTTCTTCGGTACGCAATTAAGAACATTTTAAGATGGCGAGGGTTAAGGGGCAAAATTTCAATCACTTTTTTAAAATCCTTTCTCGTACCAAAAATTTAATGATAGATAGGCTTTAATGTAGGAAATAATATATTATATAATAATATATAATATGTTGATACATCATGTTTATGAAAACAACACAAATCATTAGTAAATAAGAACAAAACGAGACGAGCCCCAAGCGATATCAATTAATGGAGGACGCCGCGTCCAATTAGTACAAATCTTTATGAGATATCAGATTGTAATAAATTCACAATGTTTGATTTGCTACATTAACCGAATACTGGTTTGTAGCCAATTTCAAAAATTGGATCACTTTTTAGTGAAGAAAGAGTTACAACGAAAATTAATAATAACAAAAAAAAATTAAATAACAGTTTTATTATGTATTTGACTTTTCAATAAAAAAATAACAGACGGGATTTTCGCGTCGTCTAATTTTACGAAGTCGTAAATAAAATAGAAATAAAAAGATCCCGTAACCCCGTACGAATGTATTTATTATTATATATATTATTTACAACAAGGATTTGTGAAGGCAGTTTTAACCGAAGGCAAGTAATATTCGAGATCTTTTGTGGTGAGTTTGCGATCGATCGAATGCCAACATCTAGATAAACCCGAACTAGTTATTCCGTTGGCACTGACAGCCGCGGATTCGGTGGTACCACATTCCGAAATTGACTTTCATTAGCAATTCCGACACCGCGTATTTGATTTAACTCTCATTACTCACGGTACCTCTGACATAGAAATTATAAAGCAGTTAAATAGTTACGTCCCACGTCTAAACGTCTTCTTGTTTTATCGTATTTGAAAACATTAAGGAGCAACTGTTATCTTTGCTGTCTTCCCTTTTTCTTTATTTATAATAAAGAAAAAGGGAACAAAGCAAAGATAAAGTACCTAAAATAAAGGCGAGAGTAATAATTAAAATAACCCTGTTGTTGTTGTTGTTGTTGTTGAGAACACTGTATTTTTATTAGAAAGACAATTTTAGAATTGCTTTGTCTAGTATATATAGAAACGCGAACCGTTTTCACAGAAAAATTTTAATGAAAAAACTGCAACTGATGGCGTAATTGAAAAAAGCGTCAAAACTGTCAGATACAGTTCCCAGTTTTGAAACACGGTAAACGCTGATCGTGTGTAGTCGGCACAAAAATAAATACACAAAATTACTAACTGGAGGCTTTTTACAGTTCCGAAAGGTAAATTTTGGTATTTTTATTTGAATGATGAACTATTTTCACTTTATTTTATTTACTCTAAATTAAAAACCTTCCATTTAAATCGAAATTAAACACTGTATTAAAATCGACCAATCAATTAAAATCTGGAGACGTTACAAAGTTAAATAGGTAACAGGTATATATAAAATAGATTTGGTAAAAGTCGTCATTTTAAATTCGCTGCCTTCAGTACGTTTCGGATGCAGGATAGCGGTACATCGCAATACTGAGACTCCTATGCACTTATTCTCTGCAACTTACTTATGACCACTTCGAAATATTTTTGCTATATGACTGGACCGTGGTTATTAATATTTTTTATACATAGTTTCAAGTAGAACGTAAATGACCAACGATGTAAATTTGTTATACCGGCGTACTTATTTGAAATTCCATCGTAAGGTTAAGCGCGTTCTCTAGAAATTTTATCACGTTTGCATTATTACTCTTTCGCATGAAGTGTTACTTTTCCCATTTTTTTATTATTGAATAAACCAATTTTGTCGGTCATCAATAATAACCCACAATAATAAATAATTTTTATTTACTTACATCGATCGTAACATATCGACTAAAGCAGAATTACAGTCGAATAAAAAATTCTTTTTTAACCAATATTTATAAAATATTAATGTGCTGAAAAATATTCCCATAATTGAAGTCGACACGATTCTAAATATTAATCAACGTTTTTAATATTTTAGTCGTTTTTAATATTTTTACGCGGCTTACCTGATTAAAAGCAATAACCGCTGTCCATGGATTGAGGAGGAGAGAGGAAAGTAGGCCACCGACAACCTCACTCATCGGACTCTTCACGCCGACTTTATGTGCTATTTATCCGTTTCGAGCCAATTCAGAAAGAACTCATATGGTCCTTCCTTAATTCGAGTCCCCTGTCACAATAGTTGTCCAATTCCAACTACCTATTACTTAACAATCAATATAAAATCTCAAGAAAAGAGCAAGTTAACACAAGATGGCTATCGAGCTATTCTTTATGCCCATTGTTAGTATATTTGTATAAAGATAGATTTGTGGCAATATTTGCAAATTAATATGTTACGCTTCATTTTTACCGGGCACGTATACAACCTTCGGCTTTGCAAAATTTAAAACATGACGCATTTAGTATAAAATTGAATAGGTGATCACGTTGGTATATCGTGAATTGTAAAAACATAATTTTTAACTATGTTCGTACAATCAGGAACATTCGCAACACAAAGCTTCGATTGCATATAAAACATTTCGATGCCAGGTGATTCGCGATTCGGGTGTCAAGAGCGGCGCATACGAATTCCACCTAAGCACATGAAAGGGCTACACAGCAATTCAACATTAAACGAATGTCTGCACAGAGTTGCGAAGCGATGTCAGCGTTTAAAGCAAATTAATAGGATGTCAAATGCAAGCCGTATGGGGCTTCGTTTTCAGCCGTGTAATTACATGAAAGTACATTGGCTGTGCTTTTGAAACAATACTATGGAAATATTTATCTAATTAATATTTGAACTCGTTACGTTTACAGTTTATGATTTAAACTATTACTGTAGACTTATGGTATTAGTATTAATTAATACAGCAAGTAATTAGTACAGCTGCCTTCCTTGCGATAATTTATTAAAAATCCGCATTACTCATATTAAGGAGTCTATTTATAAAATAAAATAATAATAATACAGATTCGAAGGACCATTGCCAAGTTATTTCGTATTTAATTTCCAATGTTAGTAGATGAAAGCACTATTGTGAGATTGACATATTATTATTTTAGGTAATATATTATTACATTGTGTTACAAAATGACTTAAACTCATTTTCTTTATTTTTTTTTCTTAAATGTACACCATGATCAAAATAAGTCCAATATTAATTTGGGTTTATTCCTGATAATTTTAATATAACGATCACGAGACTCAAAACATCTGCAATATTACGTAAACGCGCGACGAAGGCGGCAACACGGAATAGGAACAACAGATAAACGAGGCAAGTGAACTAGTAGTCATAGTGACATTTTCGCATTTCCATCAATAGTCCTATTAAAAGAGCAGATAAAGCGCATGTTTACAAATCGTACTCTATTGACCTAAGACACATAAGTGCTTCTTGCGAAATTTCCGTATAGCTTGTGTAGTTGGCTAGAACCAAGCGTCATTCAACGTTATCCGAACAAAACTTCGATGAAAACAGCGTATGGAAATCTTATAGTAATGATATCATGCGTAAAAAGTAATAAAAATATAAATATTGCTGTTTCA
This sequence comes from Eurytides lysithous rurik, assembly GCA_018247575.1. Lineage (NCBI taxonomy): Eukaryota > Metazoa > Arthropoda > Insecta > Lepidoptera > Papilionidae > Eurytides > Eurytides lysithous. Next base: position 12,413 of record DWHO01001419.1, read on the forward strand.
GTGATTTTACCAACACAATTTGACAATCGAAAGAAAGAAGATACCCCTGTTTCCTTAAAAATTGTTTTTGACTTCAAACAAGATTATCAACGAAAACAAATAACATGTGTGTATGAGTAGCATAAGAGTTGTCAGTTAACACTTATAAACAATGTCTTTATCGAAAACTATTGGGCATACATACATACTTACATACATGTTATGTATGTATGTAACACACATCATTTAAAATCAATACTATAACTTTCTTCTTTTCTTTCTAATTCTGTATATCCCACGACGTGACACGGCGATTGGGTCGATGGACCGAGTTAATTGTGGAGCTGACTTATCAACGGATCCATCAAATCAAATCAAAATATTTTTATTAAAATAGGCATTTATAACTACTTATGAATCGTCATAGTCATTTTTACATCTCAGTTCGTGAGGAAGTTACCACCGGCGGTATGCAGTTCTGCTGAGAAGAGCCGACGAGATTCATGGATGCACGAAGCCTGGCTCACAAACAAATTTACCTACGTCGTGCAAATCATTACAACTATCCCCGACTTTATTGTTAGACCAGGATTCCAAAGTCTTCTCGCTACAAATTTTATAAAAAAACAATAGGAAATTTGATATAAAATAAAATAAACTGTAGTGACATTTTTTTGCGTGAAAGAAAAATTGCGTGCTACAATAATATCTAATTGAATCGACCTTGTGCAATCAGTGCTACTTAAAGCTAAAGTTCTACTTGCAGAATGCTAAACAAAATTTCCTTTTCTAACTTATCAATAATCTTACCAAATTAATCTTAAATCAAACTACGACTCTCGGTATAGTTAAGGGCTAACAAAATAACTTACGGGTCCAATCTTCATGCTAGTGGATCGTATATATAACAATAGATGAAAAAAAAAACTATAGCTTAACTACAAGAACGAAAAAACAACAAAAGAACCCAGCGAAACTACATGATTTAATTGCATACAAAGACCAAAGGTACCAGCCGGATTGGCAGCGCCATAGTTTTGTGTCTCTGTGTGTAGGTGTAGGATGGTGTTTGTGTTTTGTTAGACGTGATGAGATGACTCTGACTGTTAAACGTATGGTATTTGGTATCTTTATGCAGCTGAAGGTTTTTAACAACAAAACTCTCGTCATAAAATTTTTATTATCAACAGCTACGAGGTGAATGACCTCTAGTCCCAGGAACCCACGCGTAGGTTGTTATTTGTGCAGCACCCTTGCAGAGATATCATCTTTTCATCTTTTCAACAGGAAATATTAACCTCAGAAATAGATTTCCCTCAGGTACTACAACGTAAGCGAATGTTTTTTTTACCAAGTAAATACTAAATATTGTGTGGTTAAAAGTTAGGCGATACAAATAAAAGTAAGTTCTTTTAAAGCTTTTTCGACGTTGTAAGTTTTTATTTATAAAAATTATTTAAATGATATCTTTTCGTTGTAACTAAAGATGCTTAGATAGTTTCTTATTTATTTATTTACGTAGACACGTTTACGTAACTGATGATGAAGAAGGATTTGTAGTCTTTGGCAAAGGGATTATATTTGAAAATTTTAAAACAGAGGGAAAGACAATGTGGTGTGTAATAAAGAATTAGAAACGTGTGGAAGAATTGTAAGGATTGGTGGTAAAATCATTTTTATCGTTTTCGAACATACTTCGTCGTTTCCAACTGCAAATAAGTAATAGAATTAACTGATTTTTTCACATCGTCATCCATAAGATTCAACAAAAAGATAGTGAAAGAAAGTTAAATCTGGATGTAAGTTGAGATATGGTAAAGTTGGCGGCAAAGTTTGTGATGGTGTAGAGAAATGTATACTCAGAGCACATAGATTAATGTCACTTTTGAGTTTTGTTATAGGTCTACCAACGCCGAATGATTTACGAAAATTCCACGCTTTCGATGAATCACAGTTAAAAAGAGAATTATAAAAATCATTTGTCGTTGCATTTCTGCGCTCACGACTGCACCGGTTGCGTAAGATTTATAATCGCATTAAATTACTCTCTAGAGGAAAAAGTTTATACCTTCGCATGGTTTTGTGCCTACGTGCCATTAGCTCCTTTATATAAGTCGTAATCCAAGGGGCGGGGCAGAGCTTAATTTTAAGAGGATTCACGGGTGCATGTTTATTAAACAAATTTAGTAATCTACTATTAAATTTACTAACTTTATCATTAACAGAGGAACGAACGAATTTTACGAAGAAACGTAAACTGAGAGTTTTGTTTAGAGGCACAGTACGATGCTGTTCATGGATCGTGGGGAGCAACATTATCGGACAAAAAACAATCATTAGATAGATAGAGGGTGTACAATTTGTAGCATTATGAGTGATTGAAGAGGGAGATGCTAAGATTTAATGAAGCCACTAAATATCGATATTATTTTTATCATACTAATAATAATTCTGAAAGTGATCACTGTTCAATCGCAAACTCAATGAATGGAGATATGAGATATGACGGTCTTTCTTAATACCTTGTAATTACTCTGAAAACTCTGTTTGCTCTGCTTGAATACCTAAAATAGCCTATGGCCTAAAACAGACTCGGTTTTCTCAATGTTAAGGGTTGTGACCCCAGGGAAATAGTTGTTGTGGATCCTTCGTCGCTATTTATATTCATCTGCCGCCAAATGTATATATTTCTATGCTCCATTTAAATTATTGTTACAATGGTTCTTTCACTTAAATAGATTATTTCATACACAGATGCTCTTATGTTCATGACAAAATTACAAACCGTGTATGACTTACATATGGGTATCTTATTTTAAAGTCACTAAACCTACATGTTTTCCAATTTTTGTGAAAAGTTTCAACGTTTTTCTTATTTATTCACTTAAAAAGCTTAATCGATCCCCAAATCATGACTTTGAAAAAATTAGCTACCAAAATTGACGAGGCATATTTTACTGAGAACATTATTTTAAAATGTTTTTAATTTTAGGTTTTTAAAATCAAGTTTTTGAATTTTTTCGAACAGATTGTTTCTGTTTGCAAAAGGAATCGACGTATAAATATATCTTATCTGGACTGACGTTGATGCTTTTAGCCTATGCGGCTTTATAAAGCTTCATCGGATCGCCGAATCCGT
>DWHO01001420.1:0-15529 GCA_018247575.1 Eurytides lysithous rurik
GTCGAAGCTCCGTAACATCCCTAGTTCACTGTATCCCAATTTTTTTATTATATTTATATCGTCGCCGGATAGCAAAAAGACAAAATAGCATAAGTAGTAAATGACACATGGAGTCATTTTTTTTATTACATTGTTGAAATGAACAAATCAAACCAAGTCAATTGGTGTATGTTAAGTGAATAAGTTTGGTTTTGCTGGTTACTACGTTTTTGCTTTCTAGCAAACAAACGAAATTCATACAATCTTAAGTGACAGATGATTGAGATCATTTTTTATAACTTATAATTGTATTACATTGATGATTTTCGTTATTATGTATTTCCGCTTTTATAATAATATAAACGAGACTTATTTTATACCACATACTATTTCTAATTATATTGTATTTATCTATCTGGCTCACTGGTATATGAAGACGAAGATTAAGGCTTGTTTTGTTTTCGTTTGGTATACTCGTTTTGCAACCAAAATAATAATTATATGTATGTTCACATCGGCGAATACGGTTCCCAAGATTATTTAAATATGCTATAAAAAATATGTAAAACTTGGCGCATTTTAATCATAGAGAGTAAAGCAGTTTTATTATACCTAGCAAGCATTATATGTAATTTAACGTAAACAATAACGTAAGTGCTAAGGTGCCACCGTGCCGGGAATTCTCACTAATGTGACTTAAATCGTCATTTGTGGATTACACGAATTAATGTCTTGTTTGGGTTTATTGGCTCTATTTTACTTTGACAAATAACTGAGCATGGAAATTCTGCCTAATATGACCTATGAGTGCGCAGCGCGAAGTCTCACAGAATTTGTAGCTTTTTAGTTATTTCAAAAACTCTTATAACAGCAAAGTGTGACTTAATATTTACAAGCAGGTCGCTCACGAAAAGACACCCAACTCGTTCTTCTCGTTATCTCGTACTTCTATAAAAATTGTAATGTATTAAAATCGCTTGGAGTAAGTAGTTATCGCTACCATTGCTGGTGTTTCTTAAAACTCATCTTCAGTTTAAACAGTGCCCAGTTGTCCCATATTTTTTCTAGGAAAATACTTTCACTCTAATTCATCACATGTACCCCAGCATTGGTAAAAAATCATTCTCATAATCTTTATTTTCTAAATCATGTATATTGGTCAATTAGCATATTATTACATATAACAACTACTACTGATTCTTATTTTTAAAAATAAGTAATTTGCTCATTTATTTATATTTAAAACTACTTTCTCTGTAAAGGTCTCCCTCCGTATTTTATCGTGAATACAGATACAGAAAAACAGTACTTACATTTTATAATGAATGAATATTCTGAATGCCTAAATCACTCAATCATTATATATTTTATTTTTATATGAAATTCTTCTTCTCTGTTTAAATTTTTATTCGAATGAATTTGAACTTAACTTTATTTTATAATGTTTATTTTTATATGGTATGTATTACATTATACTTATAATTTGACTGTCTATAACTTTGTTGAAGACACATTTTATAAATCTTTCTTTCTTAGTACAGTTTATTTAAAAAAAAATATATCTAAAATGATAAAATGCATTATAGAATTAATAAATCTACATGATTTATCAATTTTATGATGCGATAACACAATCGGAATATATTTGAATTTATCGATATCTCTATTCATTTTGGTGATGTTACATTATTTTCTTAATTTAATGGTAACACATCCAAACAGATACCCAGCCTACTACCGCGAAAAATGAATACACCAATAACGTGACACCACGAAATCCATTGACAATTTCCAGAGTTTTGTGGGTGATATTCGGGTACAAAGGATTGACTGACGTGTTTGTTAGAATTTCATTAATTCGCGAGTCTTTGAACCGGCTTTTACTTTTATATAGTGCACGCAACTTTTATTTAAGGTTATTGTAGTGTATAATTACTCACAATGTTTCACACCTACGGTCTGGGTATGTTTTAATAACATAAATTAAAGCATAACATCGTTTTTCATGGTTATTATTAACCGGCGCTTACAATGATATTACAATATTTTTCAGGAATATTACTTCTCGTAGCGGGAACGTATGCATTGTACGATTCATCGTCTGATGTTGTAGAATTGACTCCAAGCAATTTCGAAAGACTCGTCACAAAATCTGATGAAGTATGGATAGTTGAATTTTTTGCACCATGGTGTGGACACTGTAAGAATCTTGTACCGGAATACAAGAAGGCCGCTCGTGCATTAAAGGTTAGAGTTAGTTAGGTATAGAATGAACATGTTTTGTAGCATTTCAATTAATGTCCAGGCTTCGAGTATCATCATCTCATACTCACATCTTCTGATTTTATAACATTTAGTGTAAAATAAATTCTTAATATAAAATGATTTATAATAAACTTATATCTTCAACGATTTCTTAGGGTATTATTAAAGTTGGCGCGGTGGATGCAGACCAATATAAAGACCTTTCTCAAAAATATGCAGTTACTGGGTTCCCCACAATCAAAATATTCACTGGAACTAAACATACGCCTTACCAAGGGCAGAGAACTGCAGAAGCATTTGTAGAAGCTGGTCTTAAGGCAGCTAAAGAAAAAGCCTTTGACAACCTAGGGAAAAAGTCGAGTGGCTCATCATCAGATAAGGTATTTATTTTATATATTTATGCACCTCTACAACTTTTCTAACCATTCAACCCAATATGACATAAATTACATTTTATACAAACATAAAAGTCAAATTAAAAATATTTAATATATTAAACTTTCATAGTTTCTTAAGTTGCAGTTATTGGAAAGAGTGGATAGTGCTATAGTTATGAAAAAGGTTTTGATTATTGTGACTCCTCTTTAAAAGAAATATTTAATCTTTTTTCCCTTTATTATAAAGGCATTTTAATAATATATTTACTTTTATTTTAAGATTACTAAACATTGCAAGATATTTAGAATAATTATGACAGAATTGTCATTATAAAATTTGCTAGCCAAGTGAATTAATGTGCTTCTAGAGGCATAATATTGTTGTATCTTACTATCTGTTACATTCTTTATTTATATTTCTTACCATAAATTTTTATGAAATTCTATGTTTAAAATTCTTTTTGCGAATCTAGTGGAGAATAAGGAACGGCCTATATGGTCACAATATATCATGGAAGTCAGTGAAAAAAAGAGTGATTCTTAGACAACTAGACCAACCCAAAGTGACTCAACCTCTGAAAAGAAATAAAAGTGAATTTGATTTCTTGAAGTCACAACTGTTCCGAGGAAAGGTGTTTGACAATGATCCACCTAGAATTGTTAAGCTAAAATACAACCTAAATTATAATTAAACAAGTTTAAACTATATTTCTTTTCTTATTGGAGCATTTTATTAATAAGTTAGGAGTTAAGTTATTACAATTTAAATGTGTGTGTTGGCTACTCTTGGATATTATATTGATATATTTAATTCATAACAACTTTTGCCTAAGAACCTTGTATCTAAGAGGAAAAGTAATTATTACCAAATAATAATTCAAAATTAAAACTAAGTATACTAAACCCATGTTGCACAAGATATTCACAAAGGGCATTGACACACTATCTTTGTAATATACACAATTTATAATGTCAACATGCTATATATAAAATTACGTACATGTGAGATAAGTAAAAAGGTTTTAAAATATGCCATTCAAAGAATCCTTGTTCTTTCTTCGGGCATCCACAGGCAATTAGCAGAATATAAAAAAAAAATTGTCACACAAATTTCATGAGATTTTTTTTCCTTTTTGATTAATAGAAATTTCATGTCTCAAATTGTTAGAATAATTATAAATATTATCATAAATCTTGTTATTGTTAACCCATAACATAATTATATTAGATATTGAGTGTTAGTCACATAGGTGTAAAGATTGTGTTTTATTTATTTAACTAAAAGTAAACTGGTTGATTTTAAACTTATATATGATTATATTGTTAATATTGGTTTTAAATATATTTAGTTACATACAAATTTCACAATCGAGTAGTCTTAAGGTTTACACCTACATATGATGACCCTCTGACTATGATGTGAAACACCTACACAACTTTATCACGGATATTTACTTTAGTGACAGGTTTCAAGGTCTCCAAGTATTTATTGGTGCTTATATTTTATTGAGTGGGTTTAGTGGGTAGGTGGGTTTTTAGACGCTATAATAATGAGCATGTCAAACTGAAACACCTTTGTTTTTGCACTTTAGTGGACAAAAAGACTAACTAATAATAACACTAAATATATTTTTTTAAATATAAAGCACTATGCTTGGCAAGTATACTTAGTGTAATATTTCAGTATGTTATTAACCTTCTGTGTTTACTATTAATGTACAATTTTTTTTTTAAATGCTGCCCCTATTGTACGATAGAAATATCTTGTATTATAAGGGCATTTTACAAACATAAATTTTACGCGGACAAACACCCAGATCCGAAACAAATATCTGTAGTTTGTACAAATATTTGCCCCGGGCGGGAAACGAACCTACGACCTGCGACGCCGAAGTCAATAGCTTAGCATCTGCGCCAAACGGCCATCAATAAATTATTTATACACAAATTGCCTTCATAATTCTCAGCTATAATATGGTTCTTTTATTTAATATTATAACATGTTTATTTTATTTTAGTCAGATGTCATCACACTGACTGACAGCAACTTCAAAGAGCTTGTATTAGACAGTGAAGATTTATGGTTGGTTGAGTTCTATGCGCCATGGTGTGGTCATTGCAAGAACTTGGAGCCCCACTGGACCAAAGCTGCCACAGAACTCAAGGGCAAGGTAAGATAAACCAATCTAATGATCTTGTATGACAGTAGGCAAAAGAGGTTAATACTATAACTAATTCATCAAGCTTATTCGGGCACAACTGTAATTGGTCCCACCTTATTGATCAAAACTGTAAATATATATTACAAATGGAATTTTTACCAATGACCTTAATAGGCCACTTTATTATCATTGACAGATTTTTAATGCCTAAAATAAAATAACAGTAACAGTGAATTTGCAAATAGTTCTTTTTTTATAATATTGAATGGTATGAAATAAAACATTACTGAAATATATTTTATTTTCCATAAATTCTGCTATGATATTATACTAACAATAAAAGTTTTACCTTTTGTCTGAATTATAGATTTTCCATAAGTTATAAAGAATTTTATGTCCATGTATACATTTCATGACATTGTTTTATAGCATTAAACATAGTTCAATTTCATTTTTGAGCCAACTTGATAATACATTCAAATTTGAAATTTCAAAATTTTCAATTCTTATTATCATCAGCCAGTGTTAAATATTAAGAATGTTATGAAAATTTAATAAATTGGCGGAACTGGATTTTATAGCTACAACCTCAAACAACCTAATTAGCTGTTATTAAGTCAATGCAGCAATTTATATAATTCATTTTAAATCTTAAATTTATTAGTATGCAAGTAGTTACATAGTTTTGATTGTTATTTTTGCTTCTGTGAATTTTTTATGTATGTTTATAAATTTTATGTTAAACAGGTGAAATTGGGTGCATTGGATGCCACAGTCCACCAAGTAATGGCCTCCCGTTATCAAGTACAAGGTTACCCCACCATTAAATTGTTCCCCGCTGGCAAGAAAACAAGTGATTCGGTGGAAGATTACAATGGAGGCAGGACGTCAAATGATATTGTTACTTTCGCTCTGGAGAAACTTGCTGAGAACATTGCACCACCTGAGATTATTCAGGTAGGTTTAAATTAATTTCACAATGATTACAAAATAAATGATTCCTTTTATTGACATACATAGTACATTTATAAAATGACGCTACCTCATGCATATTATCGCATATACTTTTTTTATATTACAAAGTGAAAGGACAAATTTTAGTTTTAGTTGGGGCTACCCTCAGATTATTTTTAACCAATTTATGCAGGTGTATATCATAATATTAATAATATAACATTAATTTTGATTATAGTGGCTTATCTCCGATGAGATAAACTAAACACATGCAACTTATTTTAGTGATGAAAATCTGATATAAACAACTAATACGCCACTTAAAGATATTGATTGCTAAGTGGAATCCACAAGGAGATGTAATTCATTTCTTAGATACCCATCTGATGGATAATTTTACTTATTTTCTTTTGTTGCTATTTTACTTTGTTATAGTGTAGGTTTTAATACATTAGTGGTATATTCTTTAAGTCCTTTATGAATTCGATCTAAAAAAAAAAACTTTAATTTTTGTTTAAAAAGCAAGTCTTAAATTAATGCATATTTTATAGAACAATAACCTTTCCGTAGCTTACATAAAATTTACTTTGTAAATCAATTGCTCAGCATAATGTGAATTACTTTCTGCTTTACAGGTAGTAAATGAAGACACAATGAAGGTCTGCAGTGAAAAGCCATTGTGTGTGGTGTCCATCTTGCCTCACATCCTAGACTGTGATGCCGCTTGCCGTAATGATTACATTTCCATTCTGACCCGACTTGGTGAAAAGTACAAGAGTAAAATGTGGGGGTGAGTATTTTGTTCCTTCTGTTGTTGGTATTATTAGAGTATTTATTGATAGTAGTAGATATTTTACGTGGATAAAAGCCCAGATCTGGGGAAATAATTGTAGCTTATTCCAATATTTGGCCCGGGTGAGAATCGAACCCACGACTTGCGACGCAGAAGCCGATAGCTTAGCAACTGCGCCAAACGGGTCAGGTATAATTTTTATATATTGTTAAATATCCTTTGAAATTTTTAATTGTGTGTATTTATTCAAGAATGATCTGGTAGCTTTTAAACAGGAAACATTATTTTACATTATCACCTAAATGAAGAAGCAACTACAGTTCTAACAGGAAAATAACTAAATTACAGAATTTATAATGTCATAATACTTCCATGTTTATAACTGTTAATGATTGTTTTTTGTTCTCCATAATTGCATAAGCAATGAAACTAAAATAGTGTGGCACATATTACCAGAACTTCTAAAAAATGTTTACTTTTTTAGATGGGTTTGGACAGAAGCTGGTGCTCAGCCTGCATTGGAAGAGGCTCTTGAATTAGGTGGTTTTGGTTATCCCGCAATGGCTGTAGTCAACGCAAAGAAACTAAAGTTCTCAACTCTCCGAGGATCTTTCTCTGAGTCTGGAATCAATGAGTTCTTAAGGTATGTGTTTATATATGTATGTATCACTAGTCACTTCATTTTTACTTTTTTATTTATTTTGGAACAATCATATTGGGTGTTCTGATTTTATTGTTGCTTTAATTAACAAAAATATGATAAAAAGCTTTTTATAGTAAATGTTTGTCTTCACTACCTTAAATACAAATTGGCATTCTCTACATAGGACTATTTTTTAATATATCTAACAAATTTTTGTAATTTTATTCTTGTGGCCATAGTAAATAATAACTACAGATTCAATATAATTGACACTGGTTGATTATTTGCATTTAAGAATGCAATTATTTTTTTTATAAACACTGCCCCTATTTTAAGATAATGTCTGTGTGTATGTGATTAACACCAAGACCTATATGCATTATACAGGGGGTGAGAATGCAACACACAACCCACACAATACTTAAGCCAATAAGTGAAATGGGCCAAAAATTTATGTGATATTAAATACCTATATTATTCAAAAACATTAAAATAACTCACTTTCATTGGAATTTCATAATAAATGAAATAAAAAATAATTACAAATATTACAGAGACCTTTCCTTCGGTCGAGGTCAAACCGCTCCAGTAAGAGGTGCCGAGATGCCTAAAATTATCACCACGGAGCCTTGGGATGGCAAAGACGGTGAACTTCCACCAGAAGAAGAAATTGATCTATCAGATGTAGATTTGGAGAAAGATGAATTATAAGTGAGAACTAATAGCTTTGCTGAAACTGCTAAGCTGTACTGATAATATAGACTTTCTTTAACATCTAAAATTATTTTCCTAAATTTATTTTCTACGGCCAACATCACTTAATGAATTTAAATTATCTATTTCCTAGTTGAATAGAACTCTATTCTAATATATTACAGTACTCAAATGTTTACACTGTAAAGGTATATTAAAAAAAATTTAATGTACTGATCAGACTTGAACTACAAGAACTCACAGAATTGAACTTGCCGCCGCAACAACTGCAGTTAACTGGAGTTAAGTTTTATAACAAACAATAATAATGCATTTTATACGTTCTTATACATGAAGAGCTTGCTAATGCATAATCACTTATTAAAGTTAAAATATACATCATTTGCATAAATAACATATTGAAATGTAGCTCATCATTTCTTATGACCTATTGTTTCTCGTAAAATTTATACACATCTTCAAAAAAAAAAATGTTATATATTATAGAAAAGGCTAAGAGACTATATTGTTTCCTTTTTTTTTAAGTAATCTCTTTCAATCATTCAATCTATAGTGAAGTGTAGAGTGGTGTAATTTATTTAATATTTTCAATAAGTATATTATCTGTAGGATATTGATCAAAAAACATTAAAATACCATAACATAACATTAAAATAAATTCAGTTTAGCTCTATAGCAATGATTCGCCAGAACTTTTTCAACTTTATTATTTTATTTTAACTTAAAATTCTGTTGAATTTTCTATAGAGCCTTTTCCATCCCATCCAATCTTTTATTTATATTATTGTATTGACGCTTAATTTTGCGTATTTTAATGTTCTTTGGTTAAAATATATCTCTTCCAGACTGGGTAATTTAAAAAAAAAATATTCAGTGGCCATGTTTTTTGAGACTAAGTGGCTAATAAAATTTTACTATAACTTTGTTTTTTATAATACATTATTACCTGTTAAATCAATCATTTAAAGCTACCTGTATTCCCTGGTTTAAAGAAAATAACTTTTGTGCTTATACATCCAACAAAATAAAAGCATTGGTGACTAACTAAATTAAGTTTTGTTTCCAATATATTTTACATAAGTTAAAAAAAATGTGTAATGTACTCAATGCTAATAATGGTTAAAAATATAATTAAGAAAGTACTCTGTCTAAATATAAAAGAAATACTTTTAAATTACAAAAGTTATTTTTAACAGGTATTCATTCAAATTCACACAACAGTTATGCATTTGAATGAATGTGGTAGTTTGTTAACGAACTATTAATAAATCTTTCACAAGTCAAAAGGAAGTATTTAAATTTTCTTATTTTTCGAGTCTATATATAATATACATTCAACTCTAGGTGAAAAATGATGGAAATGAAGTGTAGATAGACTTCTTGATGATCTCCAATTCTACATCAAAGGCTTTTTTTATGAGGTAAAGGGCAAAAAAACAAGCGGCTCTCCTTATGGTTTTCAATTTAATGCGAAGTTATGGTACTTCTCTAGTCTGAGCCGACGCAGTCGGCAATAGCAGGAACTGCTGTTCTACCACAGTAAAAGTTAAAAAAGCAAAGTATAAAAATTAACATTTGCCCCTTTACTATCTTTTTTTATTGAATAGAATATCATTTTAAAAGACAAATTATTGGATAGGAAAAATGAAAAGCTTATGTATTATTATTAATAGTATAATTGAGCATTATTAGTATTACAAAATTGTAAAGTATTCAAAAATTATAAACAAACATACACAAACATTTATTTGCTTAAATTAATCAGATAAAGATTTTAACATTAAATAATACTGGTGAGATTTTCACAATTTGTGGTAAAATTTAATGTAAAATATAGTATTCTTTTACATTAAAAAAATAATGATTTATTTAGCAGTTTATATTTTTATATGGATTTGTTGAGTGAAGTTAATGTGTAATACAAACAGCTTCCCTTGTGAAGCACTGAACAGATTAGTGTCCCATTTTACTTTTCACATAGATTTACACACATACACCATTATTTATATATTCATTAAAATTATCACTGGTTGAAAAACAAATCTATTGATATTTAGAACTATACAGTCTTTAACAATACTTCTTTTCATTAAAGATAAAGTTACAATTTACTATAATTAAAAGATCTACATATAGCTTAAAGTACCACATGAATAACATTAATTTTGTTATCATGATAAAGTTTTCAACGTGTCTTGGTCCCTCAAAAGTTAATTTTTGTACATGATTTTTATTTTAAAATTTACATGAAGTAAATTTCTGACACTTGTTTAATCTGATTCATAAAAGAATATACTTCAATAAAAATATATCACTCAATAGAATTACAAAAGGTAATTTGAGTTTTTGAATAAAACTGACCTTTCTTTAAACTTATGATTAAAGCCATTCATGTATTTTTAACACTAATTGACTGTTGCAAACTGAATAAAAAAATTGCATCATAGCTAATAAAGGATGTTATATGTGGTTACTAATATCTGAGAAGTAATCAATTGCCTAGCCAATATTACACAGATATTTAAAATTACAGTAAGTAATATTAAGCTACACTTGTTGAATGAATCATGCCATACTTCTTATTTTTCTGACAAATGACAGGATAACAAATAGAAAAATAATAGAGGCCTGCTATTGCTAAAATAAAAGATACAATCAATGTAACTATACCCCAAGCTGAAAGCCCTAAGCCCCTTCGAGTGGCGCTCTGTCCTGCTATACCTGGCGAAGTACCTGCAAACGTTTTAGACTGCGGATCCTTGTAACCCTTGCTGCCATATTTTCCACCATACCCTCCTCTGCCAAATCCTTTCAATCCATCGCAAGGTAATAATTGATTTAAAACTGAAAGAAAACGTTGTTTACTTAAGAAGTAATAGTATAACATTTACATAGAAGATAAATATCATTTTATTTTTGAATTAAATAACCTCAAATCACTTACCAAGTAGGGCAAGGCTCAAGCGAATAAAATGTTTCATCATTGTTACCACCAAAATTCGTATATCGTACGACAAAATACTGAATTTTTATTTAGCAATCAAAAATCAAATCGGTTAATTTCAAACTTAATAGTCAGGAAACTTGGTATATTTGGTAATTTAAAATACAAAGTTTAAACATAATCAAACAGAAAAAACAAATGATCCGTAAAGTGACATATGTTCTAATTAATTATCTTTGTGTTTACCACACAGATAAATATTAGAATCTATTTCTTGCCTGTATAAAATCCGATTAGTCTAATAATCACAAATCAAATTTATTTTGTTTTTATTAAATATTTCTTTGCTTCATTTTTTTAAGAATTTTGAATACCTTCATAATTATATCAAACTGTAAAAAAATTACCTCTTTTTTATTTTATAAAACGCCGAAGTATGATATATTATTTAACACTAGATTTTATATTTAAAAAAAGAAAATTTTGTTCCATAAAATGATTCAGCAAACCCATACCATAAATGAAAGGTCAAATATCTGGGTGTCATCCTAGATGACCTTCTTAATAATAAAATCCATTAAAACTGTAGCTGAAAATGAGAAATTCATCTAGCTCTCAGTTGCTTTAACGAAAATTTCTTGCTTCTTATATTAAAGAAAGAATTATTAAGAAAAAAAGTCGTTAAGACGATCCAAAAAAATTTCAGTAATTCTAATCCATCTTCTATTATATGTATAGCTTACGCAAGACTTTACCATGCGTGTGGCTATTTTTAATAAAAAAACTTTTAGTTTTTAAGACGTTTGTTATTTTCTGTTCACTTATGCTACTGCATTTTCGTCGTTATAATCGATTGAAATTTCAAACAGTTCTACAGGTATGACTAGTTGGAAAAACAATTCCGAGTAAAGTATTAAAATAATAGTATAAAAAAACTGTAAAGTTTTAATATTTTTCTTATGTCTCACTGTGTCATAGCTCACCGAGCCACACCTCACACCTTTTTTTTTATCCGAATGCAAGTGAAGGAGGGTTATATGCATGATTTCAAGGTCTTTAATTATAACATCATTCGTCATGAAAGGCTCACAGCCCCATACGGCGGAACTTTTTTTTTATAAAAGGCCCTTACATTGCTCTTCTTTCAATGTCACCGAACTTACCCGGCGACTAAATTAACTTAAGTAACTCAAAAGCGACTTAGAGTCGGTAATTGATTCTTGCTGAAAATCTTAACAGCAAACGCCCAACGTGGAAATCAGTAGTAACTAAATGTCAGAAGTCTCTGCAGACTAGGGCAACAACTTAATATTTACATAATATAATGCCTGGCATTCACAGAAGATATCCGCTCTAGGAAGTACGCACTACTTAAGGATGTATCAATCTATGTACATAGATTCGATAGATAAAAATCCATGAGTTTAATTCAAACCCAATATTAAACTGGGCTGGTGAGGCTCTTCAGACCAAAACCGTATTCAATTATAATCGACTTGACAAGGTCAGTGCCTTGGACCCCCAGAATTTTCAAGACTTACTCGAGGCAATTACAACACCAGATGAAAATAATAATACTTTTAATTCTATCTAATTAATAAACGAAAAAGACCAACAAATCAGTTCCATTACAGTTTTTAGATTTTTTATTACTTTTTTTTTATTTAATGTTTTTATTAATCAACTATGTTATTTTTTACGAAAAAACAATCAAACATTACCCTCCTTATCTGAATCAAATCTAACTGTAGCTGAGGTTACAACCTCCGATTGGGTAATCCCGGGATCATGTCACACCCTTCCATATCGTAGTGTTTATTTTGTGTTAACAGGGCTCGTGAAATTCGTTACCGATCTTTTATCGAAACATATTAATGCTTTTACTCTATGCAACTCTTATTTATACGTAAGAATATTATTACAATTTATTGATATGTACAAATTCATATCCTTTATCTTTCATTGATTAAAAGTAATATACTAAAAAAATTAGATCGCTGATTAACGTTTAGACTGACTAGCAATGTTCACACCATACATATCATATTTTACAATCAACTACTGTTCCCGCTAATAAAAAAGTTATGTCATATTTACAACGTAAACCGATACAACGAATTATGAAAACTAATATTATGAAATTATTAAATATGATAAACCAAAGTGACTATGTTTTAAAAAACAACAACTCCACAATATTTTTAGGGAATATCGGAGCACAGCTAGACGTAACAACAAATGAAGTACTTGAAGATTATTATTATTTAGACTTCTTAATTTAAATGATGATGATGAATAAACATCGAACAATTCAATTAGTGAATACTGTTCTTCGTTGCGTTAATTGTACGTAGATCGTTGATTTAGCTATTCCGTTTTTTCAACGCAATCGCTAATGGCAACGTATTTCCTGTGCTGGCGTGTACTTCCGCTTCAGCTTCATTGAAGTGCGTTGTCAAATGTCAAACACAAGATGATGCCGGCGATGGCTAAAATACCGTTTCTTATTTTTATTCTTTACAATATTGCAAAATGCAATGGCGTAAACGTTGATATTATATCCAGTGATTTAAAGATTAAAAATGTAGATCGTAGCATTGACATAACGTCGCAGTTGGTAAAAACTACATCAAAAATAACCTTGGAGAACACGGGACGAGCGCCGGTAAAGAATTTCTTATATGCAGTTGAAAGCGGAAAGAATACTTTGTCTTTTCTTGGTGTGAAGGACAATAACAATAAAGAACTGCGCTTAGTGGAAACATCAGTTAAAGGTTATGGCAGTTCTAACTTCTGGAGGGTCGAATTAAAGGAGGCTATCAATGCTGGTACAACAATTGTGGTTAATGCAGAGGCAGTGTTTACAAAATCTCTTGTACCGTATCCAACCGCTATAACTCAACAAGACGACCAATTTGTAAAGTACATTGGGAATCTCTATTTCTTTTCGCCATACTACGTTACCTCTCAGAAAACAAGTGTGTTAACAAATACTAAGAGTGTCGAATCGTTTACTAAATCTAAACCATTCTCTCAACAAGATGGAACAATTTTGTATGGACCCTACAGTAATGTTGCACCCTTCACTGAAAAGGAATTAAGTGTCCATTACAAAAATAATTCGCCATTTTTGACCGTAACTCGCATTGAAAGACTGATCGAAGTATCTCACTGGGGTAATATTGCGATTGAAGAAAGTATTGAAATTGAGCACACTGGTGCCAAACTTGATGGATCATTCTCTCGCTATGATTACCAACAAGACCACCACAGTGGCCCATCTAGCGTGCGCTCATACAAGACTCTGCTTCCTGCATCTGCAGCAGATGTGTATTACAGAGACTCCAATGGAAACATCTCTACTTCAAATATGAGAGTAAAGAGGGAATCAGTTGAATTAGATCTCAAACCAAGATACCCACTGTTTGGTGGTTGGCGCTCACATTATACTTTGGGCTATAATGTGCCAAGTTATGAATATTTATACCACTCTGGTAATGAGTATTTATTAAAAATGAGAGCTATAGATCACGTCTTTGATGACATGCAAGTTGACGAGCTAGTAACAAAGATTATTTTACCGGAAGGGTCAACAAATATAAAATTGAGTATTCCTTATACTATCACAAGGTTGCCTGATGCTCTCCATTATACTTACTTAGATACAAAGGGACGTCCAGTTGTTACTTTTACTAAAAAGAACATTGTAGAGAACCACATCCAAGATTTTCAACTTCGCTACACATTCCCACCTCTTCTCATGTTCCAGGAGCCTTTATTAGTAGTAGGCTTTCTATATTTGCTATTTTTATGCGTAATTATCTATGTTAGATTAGATTTTTCTATACATAAGTCTGAACATCCTCATAAAGAATAATTTTATATAAAAATTTATTTTCATATTATTTAAATTAATAATAAATTTCTGTTCAACCACATTTGTACCGTCTCAAATTATTGTTATATTGAGAATATAAGTGTTTTCTTTGTAAATATCTGTTGTTTGTATTCACACTGCTTGCTTTTATTGTAAACAAATTTTGCCATACCTTTATTGCTATTACAAATAAAACTACCTTATTCTTGAGTATAGTATTGATTAGTAATAGTACTCTTTCATATTATTTTTTATTATTACGTGGCAATGTACCTTCCAAATAGTAATTTAAATTTTTTCTAAAAAAAACATTGAATGCATGAAATTGTTACACAGCCATTCACACTGCAAAATCATGGGTTTAGAAATAAAACTACTTTCAATAATTAAATTACTTTATTTCCACAAGAGAATTATAAAAACATTAACATTTTGTTGGGCCACCCTTTGATTTTATTCACAACACTGGGGCATACTGCGTACAAGTTTTGCACATTCCTCTGGATAAATTGCAGCTCATTATTGCATTAACGCGTTTAGATTACAGCAGTTTTTGATGTTATAGAATGCTCTTTTATTTTTCTCTTCAAAATACCCCACAAATGTTCCATTGCATTCAGATCCAGGGACTGGGTCCTGTCTCACGAACGTCACACCTGTATATTAAAAAAAAAATGCACACTACAAACCTTACAACATTTAAGTTCGAAGATTGGCACAACAATGATTGTTGGTATTGGTAATTCTTAATTAATAAAACTAACCTCAAAGTTAGATTCATCAGACCACAATACATTGGACCAATCCTCCTCTGTGAAATG
>DWHO01001421.1:0-15519 GCA_018247575.1 Eurytides lysithous rurik
ATAAGATTCATTACAGGAGTAATATGACAGATCGGACTCATTATCTGAAAAGTAATATTCATTATCAGACATAATTTTAACAAGCTTTTATTTATATTATCATTAACTTGCGACATTTATTATTACATGAGTCTTATCTTGAGATATATCACCCATTTGCCGAATTTTGTTTGAACTGAAATACAAAGTTTTACGTAGTTAGTTTAGAATGTGTTGGTGTCTATGGTGTCTAATAAGTTTTTATGGTGGCCGAAGATCAAAATTTACCTACAGGTATGAAATAATAAATTACGGTCCTCTCTTCTGATCATTTATTAAAATGTGTAATTCATCATAGTGTTTTAAAGAATGAAGCATGCAAAAATGTTTATGTATATTTTAAATACCTTTTTCTCTTGTTTATTTCTTTTGCCATATAAATAAAAGACATGAAAATAATTTACAAAGAAATATAATTGAAATTTCTTTGTGAATGATTTGTCATTCTGGTTATAACCCTTATTTGTATTTCACCGACACTTTCTTTTAAAAAATATTTCCAAACACAAATTCTGCATACAAAACATTGTATCCATCCGTTTTTATTTGCTCCACTGTCCATGTTTAAAGTCTAAATCAATCTAGTGCTTTTCCGAACTTTTTCTGATTGTATATTTGTTTTTATACGTCCACTCATATTTTTCCTTGATTCCTTTTTCTTTTTCTATCATACTACGGCACAGCTAAGAGGAAACTAATTAAAGAATCTATATACATACAGTTTGTATGGATGTCAGAGTATAAATAAAGTAAGTTTTGTAGTTTTTTTAACAACAGAATATACTTTTAAAATCGATTGATTACAGTCAGAGGAGACTGCGAGGGATAATTTATTTTAAAACCATCACATGTTTTATAAGAAAATTATGACAGCCAACCCTTTTCACCTGTTTTCTTACATTTATTAAAATAACAAAAAGACATATTCTTTTATCAAGGAGTGCAAAAGACAATATAAAATGTGTCTTCAATGTCCTTAAAGAGTCGTTAATGATCTTTAAGTTTAAAATGCTTTAAAGTGTAAACAAATTATTACTTTATACAAGTGTTTGATGGATATTGCAAAGCAAAGCGACCACGAATTTTGTCTGGCTGGATAAATGGATGTCCAATGATCGAGATATAGATGATAGGAGCTTACATTGGATTGCCACCTGTTACTCTCAATAAAGAGGAACATACAATACAGCTGTAGCGAAACATGTACACAATCACACAACAGGAAACAACGAGCTAGTTGGTCGGCAATATGATAAAAGCCTGCTATCATCCCATTGACACTAACAACATCAATAGAGTTGATTAGCGAGTTAAATCGTTTGCGTTCTAGATAGTCGTTCTGTCGCTCCTGGACCTCTTCTAAGAATATAGCCACGGAAGTATGTAATTTTCCATATGCAAACGTACCGTGAGAGCGAATTCAGAGACAAATAATCAGGATGAGGTGTAAAGATTAGACTACAAAGACCCAAATTTTATGAAAATTGGTTGTTGGTATTAAAAAGAAATTATCTATGCGGAAAACTTTTTTTATGCATTTTTTTTTATTCTTATTTAAATAAATTGATAAAATTTTGAAAAGAACCAAGGGACTACTAACGCGCCAAGATTGGCCCTCATGTGAAATCGTCACGTCATAATATTAAAGCAATTTCACGATAGTACAATGCCAATGGCTTCTACACGTGAATTGGCTAACAATATACGATATTTAGTGCAAAAAAAATATTTAAACAGGTAGTTTAATTGAGACGTGTCTTTGGCATGATTTATCAACACCAACGGATGAAGATTGGCATTGAACTGTTAGACTGTGCAATACTGGGCACAAAAAATTACTCGCATAGCGACAGTACAATTAGTTTTGTTATAAAACTTATATATGATCTTTCTTATTATATTTCTCCGATTGATTGACTCTCTATTGATCTTATTATATATATTTATTATATATTTTTTAAACCCAATTGTGTTATTTCTAAATAACAAGTTTTCCATAACTGTATCGGCGATGACCCTTTTCATATACAAAGAAAACTAATAGCATTTAAGGTAATTTATTTTATGATATGATTATGTTATGATATATTGTATATAACCTTAATAAGATTAAAGATATTTGAGATACAGCTGAAAGTAATTCCTAATTGATTAATTTTCATTTAACACAATAATTATTTTTGAATTACTTTTAATCGATTTGTACAATCGGTTCGTTATGTCAAGGATCTGGTGATTCCTAGTATTTATACGAATATATAACAACATAAAATAAAAGTAATAAATACTTTTATTTTATGTTGTTCTACGATCTTTTTGATTCAAACCGCAGATGATTTAAATTTTAATTAAAAGCGGTGAAATATGTTATAGTACTTTAGTTTTACAACCGTTACCACTTTGAGTTATCTTGCGTACGAGCAATAATTTTTCGATATTTATATAATTAAGTATTACATATATAGTTTATACACAGTAAAAACGTTCATCTTTTTCAAAATCAGTGATATGTTCACATATTTTGTTTCACGATCAATTTGGTCACATCACAGACATGTCATAAGTATTACGGATAACAAAGAACGTGTGGAGGCTTCTAATTTGCAATCCAACTACTCTCATATTCAACAGGGGCCAATTTGTGAGACTGTAGTGCAGTCGTGTTTATTATGCATTACCAAAGCCCATTACGTACCTCATATAGCTTCATATAATAAATTACATTTGAACTATTTTCCCGCTCACAATAATGATATTAACGACGATATCCGTTTTTCCTATACTGTAACTCGCTTATCACCTGTATTGTGAATTACTAATGTTTGCAACACTTTTATACAAGTGCCCACTGTGGCAGAAGTTTGCGCTTTTAAAATTCTTTAGCGACTAAACAAAATATACCTTATTTGAGCCTAAAATCTATTTTATAAACATTGTTCTTATGAACGTCAACAATAAATGTCACTAGTTATTTCAGAGTATATAACAAACATGCTTTTACATACATATAAATAAATCGACAGATGTATGAAAAATATTTGAATGATAAAGAACTTACGACACTTGATGGCTTAAAGCCAGTAGTTAGTTATATTATATATTAAAAGTCTTGTTATATAATAAATTTTATATTCCTTGCGTTAATAGCAAAATATTAAATACCTACAGTGTATGTAGGTTTTATATATTATACTGTTTGGTCGTTCGGCATTGTATTAAATACTTTATAAAAACTCTCTTACTCAGTTACTATTTTAATTTAAAAAAAAAATTATTGTAACAAAAAATTTATGTCATTAATACCGAGGTTACAGTTTTCCAAACTTCATGTAAATCTATTAAACCGCTTTTTTTAAAATCACATTTATACTATTAGTCGAGTTATATATTAATTTTATTTTCTTAGTCTTCAGCCCAGTTCTTATAAAAAAGTTCTAAATTTCACCACTAGATGCGCGATATATTATATAGGTGATGCTTTACAATTGATCATAACAGAAACACACGTAAATTAAATCCCCAAAAAACTATTGTTTGCTATGTCGCATATTAATAAACGTTCCATCATTTCCCAATCCACTCGAGTATTGTCCGAGTAACGAAGGAATATTTCGCGTCGAATTTTAATGATGTACTTGCAAATAGGTACAAACAATGACTGCGGCCTGCAGACCACAATTACCCTCATACAAAGCCATTTCGATGTACCTATAAGGACGGAATACAAATATTGTTTAATCTTCTGTCTACTATTTACCCTTTTAGTAAATAGTAGGCAAAACATATATAGTTACAAATTTTTGATCGACGTTGTCAAAGAAGTTTCTTATAAAATCTTTAACGCTATCGTCAAGTTTGCTCTGGTTCAAAGTTTACATACATATTATATTTTTGTATTTTTTTTTTATTGGTTAGGCTGACATACGAGCTAGCGGTTCACCTGATGATATGTGATCACCGTCGCCTATGGACATTTGCAGCATTACAAAACTAGCAAATGCGTTGCCAGCCTTCAGGGAGGGGAATTTTTGTAAGGAGGAGGAAGGAGTGAGAGGGTGGGAAGAGGAGGGAAGGCAGAGGAGGGAGGTAGTAATAGGGGGAACCCCTCCGGGATGGATAAAGAGAAAGAGAAGGGAATGCGAGAGGGAGGGGAATGGGCCACCAGCCACCTCACTCACCAGACGAATCGCAGAAGCAAAAATACTTCCACTTTACGTCGATTTTCTGTGAGGTCGTGGTACTTATCCGATTCGAACCGGCTCATTCAGCAGCGGGTGCAGCTGCTAGGCTCTACCTCCATTTTACAAATTATAATCAGAGTGGACAGGTTATATTGAATTTTAACCAGTACTCGACTATGGCTGATTAGAACGTGTAGTAGCGTTGTGATAAAATCATTGTGATTGCGTTAAACATAACAACAGAATACCTTTTTTTTAAATAAATAACGACGAGACCATCAATTTGTAAGCCTGGTAAGCAACACTACCTAAAACAACACAGTTCTACGGGGTATTTCAGAGTGCACAAGTTCAAAACTATTCAAAACTCTGCGTTAGGATAATCGTCCATCTCTAGGACCAGTAATTACGCTGGCAATACTACATGTCAAAACCAGTTTGTTCAAACAATCAATGACAATTTGAACATCGATGAGTTCCGCCAAAGGACCAGGTGGTAGTCATTGTAATATTTTTAACAACAACATAATTTTTCAACTCAAAACATATTTATTACCTGGGTTTTCATGGAATTTTTCTATCTTAGTATTAGCTTATCGTTGTGACAGTAAAGACATCTTAAAATGAAAAAAGTGCGCAAAATTAGCAGTAAAACACAACGAAGGCAAACCTCGATCAATCGAAAAATCGATCGGTTTGCCTCTCAACTTGCAGTGATAAATTCATCGCCGTTACCAGTAAGCGAATATATGTTATGCCTAACAGCACCAGAAATTATCGCACCGCCAAATGAACAAATCTCGACTTAAATTTATGTCATTAACTACAATAGAAAGACGACTAAGAAATGCTAAATTATTAGGTCGCGTCGCCATTCAAAAACCATCACTAAAGCTCATCAAAACAAGACTGAAGAAAAAGTTATTTTGACAAAAGAAATCAAATTTAAAATATTTGGATCAAAACGATGACTTTTTGTTTCACATCGCAACGAGGAAAACATGATGCCAGACGGTATGATACCAACAGTCAAACATGGTGGTAGTTCCACTATGGCCTGAGGATGTTTCTCGGAACTGGAGATTTGGTACGGATGTATTGGCGATCAATGGAGTCATTAAAATGGAGCAATATAAACAAATACTACAGCAAAATGCCGTTACATATGGTTTAAGATTAATTAGAAAAAGGATTTTTTTTTTCAACAAGATAATGAAAGTTAGTTTATAATTATACTGGGGTTATTTAGAACATAAAAAATTAGAAGGGGTGTTAAAAAAAAGTGCTCTTTCAGGGCCCGGATCTCATTGCGATTGACATTTTGTAGGAAATTTAGGTTGCAGTTAAATGTGCGCACTTATTGTCTCATATTTCTCATATTGATCTCATGTCATGCGATAAAAATTAAAAAGTAAATTCTACGAAATCTGTATCTGCTACGAATCTGTACGCTGCTCTGTATTTTTAGCTTTATTTTATTTTGTTACTTTGATGTAGGTGCCCTCAAATTTTCGGCCAATGAGCCAAAAGGTTTGGGCGAGAGTGAACGTTGAAATAATATTATAAGATAAATTTTAAAAGAACGTAAAACTTGTTATAGTCAATTAAGAAAAACACAGAGTGTGACAACTATTGAAAAGACATGAAAAATTAATTTAGGACATATTTAATTTAAAAATTTACTCATAATTTTATTAATTTATTAGAACTAGTTCTAACTCTAGTGAGTAGGAATTTACTTAGTACTTTGTAATCCTGTGTATATAACAAAAAAGTATAATTGATGGTATATTTCAATAAATAATAGCTTTTATAAATGAAATGTGAAGCTTTCGAATAGGATACCTCAATTAGTTGATAAAAACGTAATAAAACGGTGACAAACTGTTTCATGCCATGAAGCTGTTCCTGACTGACGCTATAATATAATAAATGGAAAATTTAATATAACGCGAGATTCGTTTGAAAGCGTGCAGAGCGGTTGCATCGCGCTATTTTCCAATATCTGTGACGTTAATAATTAAACCTTGTTAATAACATCATGAAAATTAATCATGTTGTAACAGTATATTGAAACCGTGAAAATGTGTTTAAATGATTATTTAATTATCATGGAAATTGGGTTGGCCAGCTGTGGTAATGAGAGTGCGGTTTATCGGCAATTTTGCACCTGGCCGTTACAAAAACATTACAATGAGCTATACGGATCATGTTACACGAGCAAAATTTTTAGTCCATTCATTAAAATTTCGATTCAAACTAACGACACGGTTATTTGACCTTGTATAATGTTATCGATTACGCACTAATTATTGTATATTTATAATATTGCACATCCCAAATGAGATTAATCGCCTACATATCGTCCATATGGGTAACTTTGTGCCATAGGCGTGAGATAGCTTAGGCATAAGAACACTTCCTTTAGTTAAATTTCAACGTTCTACCCCATCATGTCGCGGATACAGATCGTGGTAAAATTATTATGTCTTTTTTTGTGCATTTAATCATTGCGACTTTGTAAAGTAGCATCAGACTACAGAAACTATGGAAATACAAGTTAGATAGACCCTACATTTACAGAGTCATGCATGAGGATATGCGTGAATTAACAACATTACGTTTGTCAGTTAAGAACTGTCGGGGTATTCGGGGACTGCAACCGCGACAGCTATCAACTGTATGCAACTAATTAGTTGTTGGTCGGTGAGAAATGGCTCAAAACGCACCCACGTTACACCTAAAGTAAGGACGATTTACGACCTCTTTTATGTTTTTGTGAATGTTTCATCAATGCAGACACACTGGCACTTAAGTGATACACACTGGCACTTAAGATTTGAATACTACCAAACCTCTGCATTTATCTACATACTTTTGATGCCACCAAAAACCTTCAGTTTCATTAACAACTAAGACACTTAGAGAATTTAGAAATTGATTCAAAAATGACATACATCACTTTCTTTTAGTTAAAAAACAAATATTATGATTAAAAACGTGGAACGAACGCACTTCGGGCACATTTAATACATATTAGAACATGTCAAAATTGGAATTACAACGCTTGGTTTTAATATTTAAAAAAAAATAATTATAAAAGTAGTTAACGGAAATTAGTATAAATCCTAGAAATTTCAGAAATTTATTACAAAAAAAAACGTTATTTTTTAACCATTTTTCATAGGTGTAATTTTTTAAACCATTTTCTAAAACAACAGAACAAGTTGTGTGTTGGTGTAATATAGAATTATTCATCCTCCTTTTCTATACTTTAAAACATAGCATGTTTTGTATTGTAAACAAATATATACAAAAGTCTAAATACGTACAATTTTAAGACCAATCAAATGAGAAAAATATTTAGAGTTTCGATAAGAATGAATCATATTAAGACGAAACGCATTGTCTTTAAGACTTTTGCTTTAGCAAAATGCGTAACTGCACAATTTCAGAAAATTGTAATGTTCATGGGTTGAAAAAAATAATATAAAATCTTAGTTTTTTCGAAATGCCAACTGAAGTGCTAAAATTAAGCTTGCTAAAAAACCACTTGATTGGATGTTTTCAACGAAAAACATTTTTTTTTATAGTTTCATAGATTTTAGTTCTACGTAATAAATTTAATTCAGAAAAACTGTAGGTTTTGCTTATCTCTGTAGAACGTTAAGAACAATTTTAAAAGAAAATAATTAATTTATTTCTTTGATTAAATTTATCTTTCGGTTTGTGTAACTATATGCATAGGATATAAGAAAAAACATATCATTTAGTATTCTAAAACAAGTATAGTAGTAGCGTATAATTATCTAATAACTAATTACTTTATTTGCTTAGTTAATGGGATGATTTTAAATCAGTGGATTGAGATAATAATTACACTGAGATTAATAACATTAAAATCAGTTCCATAACAGGCATCCGCAGTGAAACTATTAAAAACGCACGAACGTAAACATGCAATAATTGATCCAAACACAATGGGGAAGGAATTCTCATTACGGCCTTACATAGTTTTTGCATTGATGGCGAAACATATTCCGCATACATTCTGAAATAAACTGTGTACAGTCGATTTACGCCGTCCAAAATTACACTGGGATTTCAATTGCATAAAGATTGCGTCATAAATATATTTCGCTCTCAGTGCTTGGGGAAGTGTGAACGAATCTGCAACTGCTAAAATGTTAGCTGTAACATAAAGACCAACCTTGGAAACGGCAGAAATACGAAAATGAGAGAAAATCGTTTCGACGCGAACGTACAGGAAAATGAATTTTCAAATGTGTTGCTGCGTTTGAAAATATGATGCTGCAACACCAAACATTACTTAAAATGTTAGGCGTTGTGCTGAGTGCCAACACAATGGAAATTTGGGAATTTTTGGATTTATATATACAGTAAAAGTGTTTTGAAAGTATACCATAGTTCAATTTACCAGAAGAACAGTATAATATACTAATGGGATTATAATACGCAATACTTACGGCAAATTTTTATACAAAATTGTTTTAAAACACCTTAACAGAAAAATTATTTATTAAATTCTCAGTTGTTTTGAGATAAGACAGATTAATTTCAAAAGGCAATAATAAGAATAAAAGGTTTAAAACAGCTTTCATCAGCCCCCAAAATTGACATAAGCTATTCACAACACAATGCCCAATCCAGTTGAATAGCATGCCTCCCGTCTCAGACACAAGCTACCCTACCACCACAATGTGGCTTCGCCTAAGTACATATGTCTAAGCAACGACCTGCATCAACAACGTCCCTATAGAGAGGGGATTGAATATAATTACATAAATAAGTACCTAACAAAGCTTATCAGCTATTTAAATTTGTTGATGGCATCGCAAGGCTTGTAATTATTTCCTTTATTGTAAAACGATGAAATGTAAAGTACGTAACTTTATTTAAGCTTAACTAGACATTTGGGATTCGATGAGAGATATATTTTTATTATTTGGTATTTAAAAAAATATGATACGATATACCGATATCCGCGATAACGAAAAATATAAACACTGAAAAAAAAAATTACATTTACAAGCAAAAATGAATGCTGAACGAAATAAACATATACGGTAATGATTCCTAATGTAAACAATTTTGAAATCAAGAGTTAACGCTTTGTTATAGTTTAAAATACGAATAAGTATATAACTATTATTAACACGAAGTTATATACATATACAGTCTTTAGGAATAGATAAAATTTTGTCTTCTGATCACTAAGACAGTGATTGTGATGTGAGGGAGATGATAAGTAAACGCTTATTAAGCGCTTAATAAGTACTTGAGTGCATAAAACATAATACGGTTAGAGGTCATTCGGATCTCCAAATGTTATAAATACGTTAAAGTTTAAATCAAAGGCAAAAAGCGAGTGCTCACATAAGATTACATCTTAAGTTAGCACTTTTTACGTTTAAAATTGTGATTTATAATATTTTGATTTAACTTTAGATACGGTTTCGTTGCTATTATTATAGATGTTTTTGTAAAAAGTAATTAAAATTTAAAAAAGTTACTATTATGTTCAATTTGTAGTTTTATAACATAAACAGCTTCATTACTGTGTAAGAGATTCTGAGTATTGGTATAAAGGGTAATGGAGATATATCATAAAAATGGATAAAATAACATATAAATGGATAAAATCAAAATAATGAACAGCGTATTAATTAATGCACATGCTATATGATAGCTTGTATGTAATAATGTTTCTGAAAGCTGGAAAATACTTCATTACTTCCCTGCTTTCCACCCACAACTGCTTTTGTGTTCGAGTAAGTATTAATCGTCATAACGTTTTTATTCCTATTCAACATGGGCATATGGCTGACAAGATTACATTAACATACTGCGGAACATATTCATGAAAGCTTTTGTAATTCTTTTGTTACGTACGTACGTCTCTGGTCTATTATTAGTATTCCATGTATAGGTAATTTTGTTAAACCTGAGATGACAAGGGAAGCGAGTGTCTACGACAATACACGCCACTCAATTGCAAATTAGCGTGAAAAGATTCGCGACTGAATAACATATAGTGCGTCTGACCGATATTTGTATGTATAAAATAATATCTTTAGTGATTGACTAAAAGTAACTCAAACGCAAGTATTAATCTGATATCAGGCTAGGGACAAGGGCGGCGTGCATAATCTATCACTTTACCGATCTTAACAACAGAACGAAAAGTTTTTTAGAATTAGATTATTTGAAAGATTTACTGTATATAGTGAACAACAGTTCTTTGACAGTTTTATTTGCGAATAACATGTCTTTGCTATTCAAAGTAAGTAAACTCGCACGTAATATCTTGCATTCGCTCTTAAGAATAGTATCTAACTCTGGTATCGATTTACAATATAAATTCTGATTATCTGACTTGAATATTTTTTTGGGACCGATTTCTAGTTAAAGCACGGAGTTTATACTGAAAAAATTGTTAAAGAGTTATGTTTGGCCATAATTCATCTTTGCCATACATAAATTTGTCAGTTAACTGACGAGGCAACAGCCCAATTAGTACGCTATTCGTACATCCACGGCATAATGTCTAATGGTGTGTAACTGAGGACATGGGTTTGGGAACAATATTTATATTACAAAAACGGGCGAGCCAGTGCGTTCTCGTTTAAGGGGAATAAATATTTTAACTCTTCCGTTACTTTATATACGTTAAAATATTTTATAATTACGCAAAGTTTTACATCTTTTCCGGTAGCGTTTTTATTACCGTACAAAAATAAAGAAAACTGTTATAAAGTACGGATCATGCTAATGTCCTGGAGGTGCCTGAAGGTAGGTTGGCTAAACACAGAAATCTTCTTTATGTTTATCTCTCAAAATGTAATATAAAACCAGTTACAACGATAGCACTAAACACAAAGTTAAATAAACTTATTTGATCAACTTTAATTTAAAACCATAGTTGGTTGTTTTATTATACAATTGTTAAAAAGTAGATAGAGAAGAAAATTTGTGGAAATAATCCCTGCTCTGACTTACACACACACACACACACAAGTGTGTGTGTGTAAGTCCCCCGGAAAATATGAAATAATGATGGATATAGAAATACATTATCATAAGTGGATATAAGCATATTATCGTAATTTAAACGAAGAATAGGTATGTATGTTATGTTGCAGTTTCAGTGGCTATCAAGTGCTCGAAAAAGGCGTATATTGAATAAAAAATAGCTTTACTTTATTCCCGGAATATCATGTTATTTTCAATCAACCCCTCAACATATCTAACACAATTGTTTTAGAAGACGAAGCGATTTGGGTTAATATGCGTCGGTTTCCTTTCCCCTCCGACTGGCCATTGACCGTCTGGCCTTTGCTACCTCATAATACACATATATAGTTTATGAAAATTTGACTATGTTATAATTGCGAAAATATACTTATCGCTTTGTCCTTATTTCACACAACAGCAACGAAGCTACAAAATTTTATGACTTTTTTTAAATTAAATACGCTACATTAGTATGGACTAACTAATATACAATGGATACTTTCTACCATCGAAAAAAAATGATTCGATGAGTATCGAATATCGCGCACAAGTAATATTGCGAACAAGACCTCTAGTTTTAAGGATGCAATAAAATTATAAAGTCATATAAACATTTCAGATTAAATGGATACTAATTTTCAGCCTTTAATATTAGCTAAGGACTACTTCAGACCAGCGAAGTGTAAATGAGCGTTTTCAAATACGGTTGTCAAATTAAGTTCCAATATATTCACAATTTCGTTTACACAAGAAAGATAACAATAAAAATCATCTAATGAAAAAATAAAATATTATAATAATTTTTCACCTACTTCTTAACTTTCCCATGTTTAGTTGATTGACTACGACCCCTTTAACTTGACAATTGATCTAATTCCATTTCATTAACAGACAATAATGAATATTTCAAAATAATACAAACATCTCTATATGTATTTCTATGTCAACCGCTTAACTAAAAACGTATTGGTATATTAAAAGCATCCATTCGGCCCCTAGATAAACAAAACATACGCGACGCACGTAAATATTTGTTGATGAACGTACTCTACGGTTAGCCAAAGTTTACCGCCGTCCCTTCGTTTTCGGTATATGCAAGTGTTGTATTTATGTTGGTTTATGTACATTTCCCTGTGCCCGGAGGTCGGCGTTTCCCGCCAAGTTGTGCTGTGATATTTGATCCGCAAATATTCGAAGCTGTGCAATTCTAGCAAAGAGTGAGCTTCTAAACCGAATTAAAATTGTGTTTGGTTAACAGCAAATTTTTAAGATACGGCCTCGGCCAAAATTATTGAACACTTTTAATATTTTGCACGTGTACTAAATGAGGAATAAAAAACAAAGTCTAATGTTTAAAGATTAACTATTCGCTTCCTATGAAGTCATATAAATTGATTAACCAGACCGTAATTAAGGCAATTAAACATCTGGCGCATTAATTTGTCATTTTAACATTTTAGTATTTATTTATCAGTTTGGTAATTTTGCTCGTTGTTTATACATCCAGTGATCTGCACTATTAACTAGCGCTTTGGTTTGATACATTTGGTGGTATTTTGTCAATATGCCCAAAAGAAACGAACTTAGTCTAGAAAAACGTGTGCTAATCAAACTTTTGCAGAAGGAAGGAAAATCACAAGTGAAGATTTCAAAAACTGTGAAATGTCGAGGCGATCTGTGCAATAACTATACTACTCAACAACTCGCTGCTACCGAATCACATAATAATAGGTCTAGAAGCGGACACAAACGTATCACGACAGACCGTGAGCATCAGGCGGGAGGGTAAAGTTGCTCAGAGAGTCATTTAAATAAAAAAAATTCTTCACATATCGCTGCCGAGTTATCATTCAAAGTCAAAATTCTTTATTCATAATTGGATTGGTTTTCAATCACTTTTTGACGTCTAATGATTCTACTACTTGTTCAGAAAAAAATGGCTCAGTCCTGAGAAGAACAGGAGAAAGAAACTAAGCGGGACTTTAACTCTTTAAAAAAAAATATGTTAGACAATATTTATAATATACATCTTGAAATGGACGCCTGAATTACTGACTCGTTGTAAACGACGCAAACAAAGTTGTTTTTAACCGACTTCTAAAAAGGAGGAGGTTCTCAACTCGACTGTTTTTTTTATGTTACCTAATAACTTTTTACTGGGTGTACCGTGTATTTTGATGATTCTTATTATATTTGAAAGATTGTGCTTGTCGTGTTAGCAAGATTTGACGAGTAGTTTTTGAGTTCTCCCTAGTTATGCGTATTTTTTTGTAAACGGTATATCGCAAAGCTTCCTCAGAAGGTTAAGGTTTCCTCAGAAATTTCATTCTGATTGCAATTTGTACTGCTAGCATGTATTCAAAACTAAGTAGGGTTTGTATAAAGTCGGACAATACATTTTATAAATTATTGTTACGAGTGTTAATGTTATGCACGGCACACTGAAACGCATTAATATTTTTATGAATGTACATATCATTTTCATATACGTATTGAGAAGCAACAGTCTGTATGTTTATAGTCCATAATTAAGTGATATATGTATATTATATATATATTTTTTATTGTTAAATTACTTATTATTTTTTTTTATATTCATATTTATGTATCTTACCTATAAAATATGTATCTGCTATTTATATATTTATTATACTAAACTTTTAAATATCATATCACTAAATAGTCATAGATATTATAATATAGCTAATAGTATATTTGTTTAGGTCCTTGTAATGTAATTATCTTATAATTTTACAAAATTGTAAAGTACTTTTGTCTTATTTTGTCTAAATTTTGTCTATAATCTCATTTGAAACTTTATTGGGAGAGGCCGCTGATTCCTAAGACACAGATTCGTCTAGTTTAGGACTCAGAGACTTCAGTTCTTGTATGTAACATTTTGTTGAAAATAAATAATTATTATTATTATTATGTTGTAAATGGTGATCTCCGTGAGCAGTGGTGACTGCTCTTTTTTGTAAAAAAATATTAGACTTAACTACAACCAGTTTTACGAAAGGATGGTCTATAATACTTCTGGTTTTAAATAAAACCTTCCTTTCTTTCAAGTTAAGAGAGTTGGGTTAGTTTATATTTTGCTTAAAGCGACACCGTCCAAGACAATGTTGAAGTAATTGTCAAAGTTTTTAAGATATTTTCGAGCATTGCGTTTATTTCTGTGATAAACTGCGACTTGTGAACTTTGCAAATATTGCCCTCCTCCTCCCTAGACAGTAAATTTTTCAGTTTTATGTACCCCGTTCTTTATAAAAGTGCTTCTAATCTAAAATTTTAAACTAAATAAGTTTCAAAAAGTTTGTGAACATGTACATGGTGATATTTCTTTTTTATTAGTTATCTGGAAATAAATGTAGTTTTTACAAGTGATGTAAAAATACATTTTTTAATAAAGTTTTATAATTAACTTCTATGTAATGAACAGTGATTTATGATGATGATGCTTACAATATAATGATTGCTGTAGGCTGAAACAAAATTGATTTGCAAGTCCGTAAAAGTCGTTAATTAGAGTGGAATTACTGAACTTGAATACTTTTCAAAACTTCAGTTCTTTTAACGTATTCCGAGTAGTATTACTATGGAATGAACGATTCTTATGGTGTACAGAGAAAATGTTTTAGTTTTCGTCAGTCCACATCAAGGAATCCCCAGAGCATTAACACGATAGACATGTTAAAATAGTCTTCTCCTATAAGTGAGAATACAGACTAGAGTGGTCCCAAGTTGTAAACTGTCCAGACTATCCGTTTCTATAAAGAAAATGTTCTGTTCAAACCAGCACTGAAACCTTACAGACGCTATAAGAAATTATATGGTGCAATAATATACGCAGTGAAGGTGTGACAGGTAAGAGAAAGATAGATAAGTTATTTTAACTTAACTCTTTGGCTAACTTTTCTACGTTACGTCTTACGTATTTTATAAATAATAGAAATCATTAAGTTTACATAGGGGAGAACAAAATTTTATAAGTTAACTTCAGAATAGCGAGCTAGATTAATCAGCGAAAACCGGTACGCACGAATTTTATTAGTAACAAATAAGTAAATATATATAAAAATTAATTTTTTAATGAACAAAATAAAATTACAAGATTTAAGTTAACAAAGTCGTGGATCTCAACTGAAAATAATTTTGTCATTGACCCATAAATCTGGTACAATTTTTTTGCAACTATCACAAGTTTACTTTTTTTGAATACATGATGCAAATTATAGTTACCTTTTAGATTGTATGATAGAAA
>DWHO01001422.1:0-15518 GCA_018247575.1 Eurytides lysithous rurik
CATTCATTTTGCCGTAAATCCACCGATTTTGAAAAATGTTTATAACTTCTGAAATATTAAGTAGAAATCCCGGCGGCGGCGGCAGTGTATATACAGGTATATAATCTATCGATTCGTACAATTTTTTTTAGAATCTATGGGTTTTCATGTTTTTGAGAGCCTTCGAAGTCAAGTGCTGGTACGGCAAAATACAAGCCGTAACGCACAGCTGGCTCTACAGGTACGGCACGTATAGGAGTCGTAATGCATAGGAATTAAGTTTTATATTTTCACTAACGCGCGCAATGTGTTAACCTGTACAGACGTTAATTAACATGAAATTCAAACAAGTAATTTACAACCATTAAATGTGTCGTCTAGAATGAAATGCCGTCACATCGATTTAAAAAAAAATAAGTATGGTCTCTATGGAATTAGTTTTTGTCTTCTTGTCCTAATCCCGCTACATTCCAAGTATCTTGAATCATAAAATTGGATTTCCTTCCAAACTCCGCTTCATCCAATACTACTCAATATCAGTCGCCGCCACATCCACATTGATCAATGAGAACAGTGCATTTTGCTAATAACTGTCATCGCGTAGTTGTGGTTCGCCATGGCCGTTGAGGCATTTGTTCTAAAGTTTGGTTCGGTTTTTTATGAATAATTTCATAAACAGTGGATGATTAAATGAAAACTATTGAATCTGTTGCCCCTGAGTAAGCAAGGAAGCGAGGTGTAAACAAAGACAACTGAAAAAACGAAGAGAACTATGAGTATAATTTTGATTGATTTTGCTATACGGGCTGTTGATGTTATTTACGCACCAACTAACTTGTTAGCCAGCAATAATTTGTGTAGCCAGCAATAATGTACGTTTTTATTTACTAGTATCACTGGTGTTCGAAATTAAAGTAACAAAATTGTGTAGGTAGTGTTACTTTTAAGAGTAGATTATTAAAATTTAGCCGTTACTTGCAAGTTGTGATTTTTTCTTTGTTAATTACAGATATTCTTCGAAATGCTTTCCAATTGCCCAAAAATGCAACCACAAAAATAAAGCAACATTTTCCTGTTCGACATTAAAAATGCAAGATATAGATACAGCTCGTACGCACCGTAAGTTTTACAAATTAAAAAATAACATAGATCAAGACAACATTGTATTATAACACTTTCGTTTCAACAAATGTGTGAGAACAAGATTGGTAAATAAATTTTTTGTCTTATATAACTGTGACAATTTTACAATGAGATGAGGCGTGTATTAGAGTCAGATTTCAAGATAAAAGATTTGGGTCAAATAAAAAATTACTTTGGCATGAATATAAATGTTCAAAAGGATTGTGTAACGTTGAACCAAGAGCAATTTATTGATAATATTTTAAAAAGATTTAATATGATTAATTGCAAAACTTCAGATACTCCAATGGAAGTAAAATTGAAATTAGAAAAGGCTGTTAATGACAATTATATTGAGACGTATCCTATCAACAGTTAGTTGGATCACTGATATATCTTTCCGTTCTCACAAGGTCAGATATTTCTTATAGTGTTAGCTTTCTGAGCCAATATAACACATGTTGTAATAAAACACATTGGAAACATTTGAAAAGATTGTTAAGATATTTGCAAAAAAAACACATTTTGGCTTAATTTTTAAGAAAAAATATCACTGATTTACATAGTTTTGTTGATGCCGACTGGGCATCTTGTAACATTGATAGAAGGTATTATACAGGATATTGTTTTGTATTCTCAGGTTGTGTAATAAGTTATGAGTCACCTAAGCAAAGAACACTTGCCCTATCTAGTACCGAGGCAGAGTATATGGCACTTGCAGAGGCTTGCGATAAAGCAATTTATTTGAAATACTTGATGTCAGAACATTGTATGTAAAATAAAATACATATTGATGTACGCCATCATTTTACTAGAGAATGTGTTTCAAATAACAAAATTGAAATTAATTATTTACAAACTTCTTCTATGCCAGCAGATATATTTACAAAAGCATTTTGTGCGAATAAACATTATAAATTAATGGATCTGATGGATATAGGGGAAGTAAATTAAAACAAGTATGTAGTTTAAAGATATTTTTATTGTTAAAATGCTTGTAATATTTTGTAAACTGTAACTTGAATCTGTGTAATTACCAGGATATTTTGTTAAGAGACGGTGAATGTAAGCTATATAAGGGTGAATATACGCCATTCGAATTCCAATGGTCCTTTGACAAATTTAATCTTAAACTTATTATATTATTGTTTCTGTAGGCTTAAACAATAAAGAATATAGTATTTTATGTGGTCCACATAGTCTATTCAGGATAATTGTTTAGTTTAAGGCATTAATAGCTGAAAATAGTTATAAATGTATACTCCTGTGGCCTCCCCAGTTACTAGATTATAATGATTTTATCGCCAGATACTTTAAATATGTATGCCATTATGTTTATATATATGATAATATGCTTTTATAAAAATCTAATCATATAAACTTTGGAATATAATTTATTGCATTTTGTTTCGTCTATATTGCATGGTGTGGTCGCTAACAATGTATATTTTTAGTCACAGGCATGTCATAGAAAATAAGCGCACTAATGCGTCAAGCGTGGACTTAAAGAATAAGGCCTGGGAAGAAATAACTCGGGAATTCAATGCCTCTGCAGAACATCTTCGCTTCGCAAAGCAGTTACAAACTGCATATCTAAATTTAAAGCGGCTGACTCGAAAAAATGTTGCCGATGAAAAAGTATGGCACACTTATGGTTTGATATAATAATCATTTTTATGATTTTTTTTTAATATAAATTGGTCAAATATCAGAAGCCCAATAACCTATCATATCTATTTACTGTATAACTTTTATTCTGTAGGCTGCTATTGCTGTTTGTAGTTGGAATACTGCTTATATTTTTTTACTATTTAAATATATTGTACTACCAACAATCTATCCCTTTAACCGCATTGACCAACATATTTTGTTTAGGTAAAGATTTGATATAAGTTGAACTTACTATTAAAGTTAAAATTATCATTTTAGATGCAGATGTATATAGAGTACAAAAAATATAACAAAAATGATTCAGAAGATAAGGTTGGCATTGTAGTTTTAATATTTGCAAATTAGATTTACTCTTCAAGATTTTGAGTCTCTATACTAGAATACTTTTCCAGGCCAGGTTTGGGTATGTTATCACATGAATGATTTTATTATATGCCTAATCAAAACTTTCAGAAAGAAATGAAAGCCACTGGTGGAGGCAAATATACACCGAAGCTGACTGCAGTTGGGGCCCAAATGTTAGCTATAATGGGTGACCAAGTAATTCCTCTGTCTTATAGGTACTTGTGACAGTACTGTAGATTATTATGGACAAGGTTAGAAGTATATTTTTATGGATATCATCATGACTATGAAATTAGTGTAATATAAATCTTCAAAATATAAATGTAAGAAGGTTTAGATGGATAATTTATTTAATTTCACTGATTAATTGATCATCACCAAAGTGAGGGTGTGTACACTTGTGCATCACAACTATGATCCATCATGTAATGGTGATTGGAGATAACAGTGCCATATATGTACATATAAATATTTATATTTATTTAAGGCTGATAATCAAACTCTGTGGTGATCATTGTTAGAGGAATATGTCCAATAGTGGATGAAAGTCAGAGCTAATGATGATGATAAATAAATCAGGGAATAACACTGAATATATATAAATATATAATAATTGTAGTTACTGCCAGCTAATAAATATAAAATTCTAAATATCTCTAGTTTTGATTACAGATGAAATTCAGATAGCAGACACACAACCAGCACCAGGTGCTGCGGTTGCATTTACATACACCTTTCAAGATGGTAAAACATGTGTTTAGTGTTACTTTTTCTTACCTGCTAATTTAATTTAATAACGAAAATAGGTATATGCATGTTTATCTTAACTGAAAGGGATGAATGAGTATAAGTTGGCATTTGTTGCTTACAAATTTAAAAATGAAATTAAAAGTAATCAGATTCAGCATCGTAACAAAATACTTTTAATTACAGATGAAACCATATCTAATTCAGCCGTTACATTTCAAAAAGAAAATAGTGAGTACCACATTTTTTTTCTTATAGAAATATGGATAAAGTGAGCTGAACTCTACTGTAATTATTATTTAAGATAATGTATCATAAATGAGCACTTATTAGTTTAATAATGCGTAACTGTTATTATATCATATTACCATGTCAATAAAGATTATAAATAAATAAATAATCTAAAAATATAAAACTACACGTACTACATACACGTGTATGTAGTTTTACATTTTAGATATATTGTAATTTATTTTTGTAATAAGTATATAGAAAATCACTATTTATAATAATAATATTCTTTTGTTCCAGATGCAAATTAACTATGCCAGTCCGCAAATACATTAAAAGTAAAGCCAATTCTTAAAAAGTCAAAAGTACACACAAAGAAAAAACAACTAAATTTATCCACCACCGCATTGAAAAAAAAACGAATGTGCTTTAATAGAAAAGAACACAAATATTAACCTATTTTAATCAAAGCAATTTTCCATAACTAAAGCAGTGAGTAGAGTTGGCAGAACTCTTAAACAAATTATTGATTAAAATGGGTTTGCACTAAAGCTACTTTCGTTATCTGTGGAAATAAAAAGTTAGTCTGTTGTCAACCATTACCGCCTTTTATAAGTAACTAACCTTCTGAATAAACATTATGGTGAAAATTGGAGGGCTATCGACAGTTTAGTATATTGAGGAAAGTATTGAAATTTTTTAAGAACATGAGGATCTGCAATCTGTTATCTTGTCCATTGGAATAAATTTATCAAAGAATTTTATTAACCTGTTAACGAGTTTTAGAGATTTATCCATTTCACTTACTCACCGCTGAGAGTCTTACTAAAATAGAAAAACACCATTATTTGAAAGCTAGTTTAACTGGTGAAGCAGAGAAATGTTGGTAAGGAATTTCTCACTAACAGAAGCAAACTATGCATGGCAAAAGCTCAAGGATCGGTATGAGAATGAGAATAAACGAGTAATCGTAAACAACATATTAAGCCGTATACTGAACCAAAAGAAAATAACATCTGAGTCTTCTAAAAGCATTTAGGATCTTTCGATACTACAAGCCAACGTCTTAACTCTTTGAAAAATTTGAAAATAGAAACAACTTCTTGGGATGCTAATAATAGCAAACTTTGAGACTACAAGGTAAACAATAATGTTTACCTTGTAGGCTCAAAGTTAGATATGGATTCTCACAAATTTTGTGAACAATCACTCGAAAGATCTAACGTACACAAAACTTGCCTTGGTTTTAGAAAAGAGATTCAGTGGAATTCAATGGAAATGATTAATATATCTCAAGTTAAAGAATCACCAAGAAGAGAATCTTCTAGACTACCTCTAGTATATATCACTCCGAAACCTATAAATATAAAAAGTCATAGCACAGAATTAGAAACTACTGCTCATTAGGGATGTTACGGAGCTTCGACTCCGACTCCTATAAGTCGGAACTTCCGATTGATATTGTACCTCCAGTTCCGACACTTTTGAATCGGAGGTCGAAGCATAGCGGACGGGTGCGACAGGTTTATACATGTCGCGCGGGATTATGCATCCTATCCAGTCGTCGATTACTCTCACTCAATGTTTCTTACGCGGTGTGAATGATAGATTTGTTTTGTTTTGTGCGGCGTTTCAAGTAAAGTTAACTGACTTTAATTGGCACAATGAAACCAAAATCGAGTCTCATTTGGAACTAATTTACGCGGAAGGTATTGAATTTCAACGACTTATGAAGTTCATTGCGCCGAATTATCAGTTAAGGGGAAGACAGTTTTTTACCGAATATATTTGCGGTGAGTTATGCAACGTTAGCAACAAAAATAAACGATCTACTATAACAATTTGAGAAAATCTCATTTACAACAGACATTTGGAGTGAACAAAGTTCGAATGTATCGTTGTTAAGTCTATCAGCACATGGCATAAATGATGATTTTAAAAAAGCTAAAAGTTATTTTAAAATGTCACACATTTTAGAGTCAATTCATTTGATTCAATTTGCTGTTATTAAAAATTGAAAACATGATTATTTTTATTTTTAACGCCTAATATAATATGATATCTAATAATGTCAACTTCTTATTTTTTAATTAAAATTAAAGAGGATAACTGATTGAAGTTGGTAGACATTTTATTTTATTAGGCCCGCCTTTAACACATCTCTTTTCTGCCATCAACTACGACTCCTCCTCCGACTCCGGTTCCTGTTCCGACTCCGATAAACTAAATTTGAAAACTCCGACTCCGACTTCGGTTCTGATAAAACCACCTCCGTAACATCACTTATTTAAACAATGGTTTGAACCAAACATACGATGGTTAATTTTGATGACCAGTCAAGATCACTTAAATAAGATGGTGATATCTTCAAAATTACGATCTATTAGGTCATCCATAATTTTCAATTAAATGTGTATTCATTAATTTAGTCACAAAGGTAACATGTAAATTGACCATGCATATGGATATGCATATTACGTGGTGGCGCAGTTTCAAAATTGATCGTTTTTTTAACTTCGTAGAGTGCGTACGAGAAATTAGCAAGTTTTGATTTCATTTTTTGTATGTGCACTTTCCAATTATTATGCGAGTCTATGTCTATTCCTAGTAATGTAAACTTATCAACTATTTCTACTTTTTTATTATTATACGTAAAATAATATCATAAGTACTGTGCACTACTTAATTATGTTCGTCGTATAGATAGAAAAAATGTGGCTGCTGTTTATCCAATATATGGCTTATTATTACATTTGTGTAATAATAGTACAGCTCTAAAAAGAACCTTTGAACGAGCCCACGATCGTAACCACAGAAACAAGAAATAGTAGTCCTGAAAAGGACTGTCTATATATCCGATCGTGGGCAACGTGAAGCTCTGAAAAGAGCAGTTATATAACGACGCGCATCTTTAATTGTAATATATTTAATTCTTCAGTATTATTCAATAACATTAATTTATCTTCCGACTTCAAAATTATCTTCAACTTTCAACAAGACGCCACGAAGATTACGTAGCCGAACGAAGAATCGCGTACATCTTCACCATGGGCAGCTGTGGAGAGACATGCGATGAGACCTGTGCGCGATGCGACGGAATGAGATGTAAGGCTCGCGCGAAATAAAACCGGCGCTTTGATTAGCCGACAAATTTAATTATTATTTTTAATTGTTTTTTTATTATACAATTTATTAGATTAGATTTAGTATATAAATAGGAACATTTGCCAAATAAACATACATCCACAAGGAGTCAACAATTATTTTCTTCGAACCAGCATTGCCTCCAATCATTGTCTATCTGTACCGGATGTAGTTTGCTGGGATTGGTGAAGGAAACAAACTTGATCTTCTGAAGAAAGATATTTATTCGGTTTCTTGCAGTGGAGTGATTCTGAGAGATCGAAGTGGTAGGAAGCGGAATTACGATCTAAAACATTGGTGTATATATATACGTACAATGTAAACAATATTCTTCGAATACTTTCCTTAAGTAAACATTACAATTTCATAACAAATGATGAGAAATTACTCTAAGTTTTTTAACTCAAGGAGTTATTCCATGAATAAACATTACAAAGTTCGTGAGAATAAAGGTTTCTTTACTAAAGGAGTTATTTATTAGTTGTTTAAATAAAGACTACGATGCTTATAAGAAATGAGAACCAACTAAACGATTTTGGTACTTTGATAAAGTAAACTTAAGTTAAGAACAGTCACACACTTACAAAATAACAATAACATTCGGTATTATTTATGGTGACGAATATGAAGAGCATTGTATAATTTGACCTTATACCTATCTTAGAAATTTATTATAGAGGTTAAATAAAAACTTATTTCTTACGTCGATGAATCTCATATAAGTACATTGCGTTTCGTGTAAGTTCGAAAGGTTAAGCGAATGCACATATTATTACTTCTCAAACTAAAATTTTAGTTCGGGGCCTTGGTTAAAGTTATTATTGAAAAGGGTCGTTGTTATCATATTAGGCTATCAAACATTTTTTATTTAATAGAGAAACCCATATTTACTATCGGTAAAAATATATCGTCGTTCCATCATTTTATTATGGTCGTTAATAATAATCAATTTTGGTCTACTGTTCACTTATGCTATCTGTGTCAACAAAAATATTGTGTAATCTGTGTTTAAATGTTAAACGTTTGGTTTGTATGTTTTGTTTAATTCCATAGAACTTATTGGGATTACGTGAAACGTAATTTGTTTATTGTTTGTTAAATTTTGCCATATGTTTAAATATTAATCTCAGTGCTCAATCAACAAACAGTTATTTATGGGGCATTAGTTTAAACAGTGTGCTCGGCGCCTTTTTTATTGCTTGGTGGATTTCAAAATGGCGTCGAACTTAAGCGTGTTTATAGTTAGACGCGGTGCTTGTGTTCTAAGTGGCTAAAAATAGAGAAAATTTGAAAATAAAGTGGAATGAATTATTGCATAAAATGGCTAATACTGTAATTACGAACTATACAGATCTCAATGGACCGTCAACAAAAACAGATAGTTCAGTTGTTGTTATTGTCAATAAGGATGGATCGCTATCCGTCGATCAAAACCTATTGGGTACTTTAATGGGTAAGTGCGATTGTTAATTTATTCGTTTGTTCTTAATCTTGTTCTTCATTTATTGAAATTTTATGAAATGAAATAATCATTTAATAAAATTCCAATAAATGATTTTGATTATCTTTATTAAATACAACAAATGTTCTTGTAAACAATTACTTTGTACACATGAAATGTGAACAATATTTTATGTATATAAATATATGCGTTTTCAACACTTTATTTAGCATAAGTCGTTGAAAAGTGTTAATAATAATAGTACTAATTACAAATACCATTTTTAAAAATAAATCGTAATATTTGATAATTAATTCAGTTCAATTATTGTTATATAGGCAGTGATGGCTCGCAAGCGGCTGGTATTAGTGTGGTTCGTGTGGGACATGAAGGAAGGCCAGAAGACGCTACTGATTCGGAAAATGAAGATGATAAGATACCACATGTAACATTATCTGTAGACAGTTATTATGATGAACCTAACAGCATAATTAAATATGGTACTTTGTTATTCACTGATCTTGATTTGTCATTTACTGTGCAAAAAATATGTAAAGTTCCTTAAACATCCTAATGTAGAACTACCTCTTTTAATAGAGACATACAAGTAAGAGTAATTTTAGTAACTAGAAGACAACAAATTATACTTAATTTATAAATAATGCATAGATTAGTAATTTACTTATGTAATATTGAAATTTTTAAACATTATGGAATTAAAATACAAGTTTTCAATCCTTTTATATAAAAATAATTTTTTTAATATGTCATTTCAGATAGTGGAGCAGAAATGCTACAGTCCCTCAGAATTGAGACAAGAGAAAACAGTCTTGTGGGATTTCATAATGATCATTGCTACACTCCCTTAACATCCCCAAGTCAAGTAGTACCACAGTGTAATGAGACATTTACAAGCTTTGATGATCCAGTTATTGAAATTAGTCACACTCCACCACTAAAGCCAGTGCAAGGCCATAAAAAGATTACTATTTTAGAACAACAAATTATACCTAAAGGTAAAAAGATAATAATAAATCCAACAGATGCTGCAGTGATTATGAAAGGTAGTGATATTTTAAACAAGCCATTACCTGTATTATCTAAATCAAAACAAGTACATGAAATTGAAAAGAAAAAAGTTGAAGATGCCACTGATTCATCATCTATAAGTTCCTCCAGTGAAAGTGCACCAGACAGAGATTCAGATTCTGACTACAAAGATACAAAGGATAGATCAATTTCACAAAAGTTAAAAAGAAGTAAATTGAAGCCTAGAATTTTAAAGAGCTCTCATTCTGTCAAAGACAAAAATACTGAAATTAAAACAGCAACACTAAAACCTAAATATAACAGAAGTATAATTAGGAGAGATATTAAAGAGAAACTCCAGCAGAAAAATGCAACACCTGAAAAGAAAGATTGTGATTTTGGTATATTGCGTAATAAAGAAAGTGTGCCTTTAGATCTACCCATAAGTACTACTGGTGCTGTTGCTGATCAGATTAAGACTGTTGCTAAGCAAGCACCCAAAATTCTTAAAAAAGAAAAGAAAACACCAGCTCATGTTACAGCTTTGCTTTCTGACATGACATCCTTATTTTCAACACCAGATGTTATTAGACGTGTGTCCACTGATAACAAAATATTATCTAAATCTGAAAAAGAGGTAGTGGCAGCAAATAAAAAACCCAATGTCATAAAACCAACTGAATCTATTGATTCAAAATTGAGTGACTCAAGTAAATTAATTGACACTTCCGAGAAGATAAAATGCCCAGTTGTGCAGAAGACCTACTCCAAAATCAATAAAACAGCTCCTCCAACTGACAAGACTGTAAAGGGTTTTGACACAATACCACAAATAGATGATGCAAGTTTAGCTCAAATTCTTCAAGAAACTACACCAACACCAATGAAAATTCAACCAAGTATTTCATCTAATGTTAATGTTACTAATAGCCCTGGGTT
This sequence comes from Eurytides lysithous rurik, assembly GCA_018247575.1. NCBI lineage: Eukaryota > Metazoa > Arthropoda > Insecta > Lepidoptera > Papilionidae > Eurytides > Eurytides lysithous. The sequence continues at coordinate 10,649 of DWHO01001422.1, forward strand.
AGCAGGACCTTTATCTCCTACCTTAGATTTGTTGGCTGGATTGCAACCTGAAGAAGAAGGTTTAACTGAAGATCTGTTAATGCATGTAGCACAATTGGTAGAAAGCTCTGAAAACTTACAGGAGGTAATTGACAAACAAGTGCTTGGTAAAGTTGACACAATTGCACCTAAAGTACCACCCAACCCCCCTGTGTCAACAATTCCTCCACAAACCCCAGATCTAAATGCAACTTTACAAACACCTTCAAAAAATATGAAAAATATTCTACCAAAAAAGGATCCAATAGAAATTGTACGGCGTGATGGACGTGTAATCACTTTGCCTCCTATAGAGGCTCCAGCAACAAGAGCTTCTAAACGCAAAAGTCAAGTTGAAGGTACTGTGTCTACCAGTAGTATTACTACATCAACACCTGTACAACTTGCTCCACCTATTTTACCACCTGAACCTATTGTACATCAAGTCTCAAAGCAATATGTTAATAAAAAATTACCACCTAAAAAGCAAGAACAGGCTGCACCACCACCAATTGTTCAAGAACTAGCTACAGAATCTGAAGCAAATGCAAATTCTGAAGATGATCCATTGAGGTATTAATTTATATATAAGGGTATATTTGCATACAATTTAGACACTGCTACCATTTTTATCTATTTATTAATGTAAATTGGCCTATATTACACATACTCATGCAATCCTATTATAACATAAAAAAATTAAATTATGTAAAGATTCAAAGTTCTTTGTTTACTTTAATTTGTGTATCTGATGAAACATTTGAATAATAGATTGATGAATTAAAGCAACTTGCGATTAATTAGCTATATATATTTAGTTTTTAAACATTTACATAATTGCAGTATGTTAAAATTCTAAAAATGGTTATTAAATTATTTTAGGCTATGGTGTATTTGCAAACAACCACACAATAATCGTTTTATGATCTGCTGTGATGCTTGTGAGGATTGGTTCCACGGTAAATGTGTAAACATCACAAAAGCAATGGGACAGCAAATAGAATTGCAAGGGATAGAGTGGAAATGTCCAAACTGTGCAAAATCTGAAAATGAAGATGTTGATGATAAGGTTTGATGATAAACTTTTAACAAACAACACAAATTTGATTCAGTTTTCTGCTTTCAATTTTTAACACTGATGTAGTTCAGTTTGATTTTGCTTCTAGTTAACACATTAAATGCCATATCACATGGCTTGATCATCTGGCTAGTATAAAATTGTCATTATGCATTGAATATGTTGGTGAAATATAATTTACAAAAGACAATTTAAGTAACAACACTGAGGTCACTGTACCATACAATATACTGGTGACCGCTGTAGTGCTATTTAGACCTCATTGGTCATTATTTGAGATGTTTGTATATGTGATGACGTTTTTCTGACAATCTTGGTTCTGCTGGTCACTGGTGACTTGTGTGACGGACACAGGTGGGGCATGGCATTCAATGTGTTAAATAAAATTGTCATATATAATTGAAAACTGGCTGTGACTATATAATAATATACTGTTATAGTGAAGTTCTATAATTAAAAATATATTTTGTATAAAAATTGAAAATAAATCTAATAATTAATACAATATTACTATTTTGGATAGGAGGTCCCACCTTCCACAAGTGTAATGAAACCAGATACAAAAACACCAACAACACCTGTACTCTCTAAAGATATGGGATCAAAATCAAGTTGTATAGTATGCAAAAAATCAGCGCGAGCCAGTAGTATTTATTGCAGCGATGCTTGTATTTTAAAACACGCTCAAGACTCACTGGGCAATCAAGATCCTACAAAAGGTGATGAGTCAGGAAAAATTCAAGTAAAAGCTAAAACAGAATCCAGGGTATGCATTTTTTTATTTATTTTTTTTTTAAAATGAGTGTTTAGGAGACCAAGTTGTGTAACTTATGATAAGTGCACTACTACATAGCACAGCATAATTGAGTATTCTAAATTGATCTTTGATACTGTAATACTCGTGAGCAGCACTGAACATTGATAATTGAGTAATATAATAATACACATCAATGCTTGTTGGCAGTATAACTGACAATGTTGTGATACCAGATTGAGAAAGAATATGTAATATAACATGTTTTTTTAGAATATATTAAAAAATAAATATTACTTTCTCTAAATTATAACTAATGATAATTTGATTTATTAGGTCATTGTATATGAACGGAAGACAGGAAGATTACTTGCCGGGCCCAATGCACCTACTGCAGAAAATTTAAAATCCTGGATACAAAAAAATCCTACTTTTGAAGTTGTGCGCCCTGGAACTCTAAGCACAATTAAACCTAATTTATCTCGGAAAAAATCATCAGGAACAGGTGGTGATTCAAACAAGATTCAGACAACATTAAACTTTGAAAGAATACCTAGGAAGTCTTCTGAGCAAACAGCTATAAGACCCAGTGCACAAGAACAAAAGGACAAGGTTACAAAGCCATTTCCCTCACCTAAGGAAGAAGCGAAAATTACTTCACAACCAAAAACTCCAGTAATTCCAAAGCCTCAAGTACAAAAACAAATTGTTGAGACTCCAAAATCTTATAATTCTACATATAAATCCAGTGAACCACGCAAGTTGGCGCGTACTACGAACAGATCTCAGACTTCTCTGGAAAAGGTAAGTTGGATTTTGAGGATGATGGAAAGAATATATTGCAGCATGATCATTTTTATTTATCTATATTTGCCATCATTTTATCATATCCTGCATATTATAATAGATATAAATTTTGCAAATCAATAATTTAAAATAACTCTGCATTGTTTGTTATTGTTTAAAGTTTTGCTAGTACTTTTAGTAAAATAAAAGTAAAATATATTTTTAGGGATATAATATTCATTTATAAATGCAACTACCCTTTAATGCACTAAAAATTTAAATCTCATAATCATATTTATACAAGCCAATGTTTTTAAATCAAAAATAAACTTAATGTGCAAAATCAGTTATTTCAATGATGATAAAGGGTATAATATAATGCAACATGTGAATTTAGGATAAAAAGTGTTAATTCATTTTTTTTTTACAATTTATATATGGTTTTTCCCTTTTTTTCTATCTTTATTATATAATTATAAATTTGTTTTTTACTTAGTGGAAAAATCTAATTTTCAACCCCAATTAAGGGGTAATTATATCATATTGGAAAAATCCTTCTGATCCAAAAGTCAAACATGTATTTGTCATTAGCTTTTAGATAAGAGTTGGTAACGCCAAGCAAATATTCCATGATGAGTCATTAGTCACTCTGTATTCATGCAGCATCTTAAAGCTAGCAAAGATAAAGTGAGCCCTAAATCTATAAGACTAAGCTTCTATTTTAAATACGGGATGGCAGTTTAAAATTTATTTTATTACCTCACATAATTTATAGCATTCAAAATGGTTCAATAGTATTTTAAGTTTGTGTATTGGTGATTATGGTGGTAGTGTCATTGACTGTTTTAAAATAAATTTATGTATGTATTTTGAAATTTATTCAAGTGATTAAATCTTTGAAGTTTTCCTAGTATGAGTAGAACTATAATAGTAACAACTCTACACAATATAGTGGAATAATAAATCTGTTATATTAGAGTACACACATGTAATATGTAACCTTGATATATTTACACTTTGATAACAAGTTGATTTTGGCATATTAATGTTAATCAATTTGTTTTAGACGCCTTCAGTTTCACCATCAACTCCACGAAGAAAAGACGTCTCTGAGAACAAAATGAAAATAAATTCCGCCGAACCAATAAGAGATAATGTGAGGAAAGCTTTACATGAGCAAATGACTATCCGGATGGCGGAGACCTCGGGAGCTCAGTTTACTGAAGATGAAATCCAAAAGTTTGCGGTAGACACCGAGTTTGAGTTGCACGAATTATTTCGCGATGTTGGGATGAAATACAAAGCGAAGTACAGATCTTTAATGTTCAATATAAAAGATCGAAAGAATCTCTCTCTGTGGCAAAAAATATGTGAACGTACTATTACTCCACAACAATTGGTATGACTTTTTTATCTTTAGTAGTATTACAGAAAAAAAAATATAGAAAAAATTATACGTAATATTTGTAATCTAAATGGAAGCCGAAAATTTAAAAATGCAATAGTGTGTTTGTTGGTTGGTCCTGTTTGTCTTATCTGGTGTATTTTTGTGATGTATAAAAATATTTCTTTTATTCAAATTTGAAAACCATGCAACTGTTGCAGGAGAAAAGACCTTTTTTCATATTTGTTAGTTCTGACTATAAGTTTTATTTCAATAATTGATTGATTTTTTTCTTTGACAGGTAAGATTATCTCCAGAAGAATTAGCAAGTCAAGAGCTGGCGCAATGGAGAGACAAGGAAGCTAAGCATCAACTTGAGTTAATCAAAAAGTCGGAACTGGACCTATTAGCTGCTAGCAAAACTTATGTCTTAAAGACACATAAAGGAGAGGAGGTAATAATTCATAATGGTAATGAAATTTTGATGATAGCATGTGCTCTTTGCTATGATCAAAATTTAATAAAATTTAATTCAATATTATTAAAAACCAAAAGAAGTGATAGATACTTCAATCACACTGCTTTGCAAGTACCATTGTATGAAGGTCATATTTATTATGGTTAATCTTATTTAAACAAACTGATATAATACATGCCATTTTTAGGTAATGAAGACAAAAGAGTCTGTGTCAACAGAGTTGGATCCAAATGTTCCTGTAGAAGATTTAGTCACGGCTCTTAACGATTCTATGGGTAATGAGCTGCCAACCGAAAATACTAAAGACACGTGAGTTCTTAACCCATCAAATTTGATTAAAAAAATTGTTTAATTAAATATATATATATATAT
>DWHO01001423.1:0-15509 GCA_018247575.1 Eurytides lysithous rurik
TGTAGAAGAACTTAATACATCCATTGAAACAATTGACAAAAACATTAAAGAAAAAATTTACTTATTGAGCGCGAAAACACGATTTGACCGGTCAGTTCACCATTACCAGTGCGAATAGCTCAAAACTACACTTCCAGAATGGTGCCTACTTAAGTTATGTACACATGCAAAAAGAAGATTGATACGTCTATTCGCTTGAGTTTTATAAGTTCTGTATGAATGTGCCCCGCGTACGAATGATGCCGATCTTCCCCTAGGTATTCTGATTTACTTTGCCACTTCCATTATAGATTTTAGTCACAAACGTCGGGATCCACATATTCGGGTCGATATAAAAATTAATCACAAAATTGATTCAGAGGTGAATATTTCATTTCACTGTAGCTATGAATATTAATGAAGATGAAGATGAAACTTAAGTACCAACAGAAAACTCTTTTTGGGCAGTCGTTTAAATTAATGCTAGACCAGTTTATAAATAATTGAATAAACACAAATGGTTAAATGTTCCAGAAAGCGTATACATCATAATGCTCAGTACACCATTATGATGTTATACCTCTCTCCATTATAGTCATCATGTAAAATACTCCTATAAATAGAAGTTTGTAAGAATTGTTGCTATTGTTTACAACTCCACAATTTTTAAAACAAATTCTAATACCTAATAGATAAGACGAGATTTACACAGTGTCACCACGACTACAACGGTTACGCAAATGTTTCGTGTTTAAACTGATTTTGTCTGCATACAATCCGTGAAACATTACTAAATCAATGCCGCCACGGCAAAGTTGACACCGCTATTGCGACTGAAAGTATAAAGGTAGTTGACCCACGTTGCGCTTGTTTTTAAAACCATCGTGCCTCCGTCACGATATTTCACGCGAAAATCAAGCGGTCAATGATCTCACCCTAATCGAAAGCAGTGTCAAACTTGTAATTAATTATTCATAAATACTATGCTCTAAATTTTCATCCCGCAGTGTAGTAAGCGTGATGTTGTATTACTATTGTATCACTTTAACAGCTCATTCTTTATCCTTATAATAATATTCTATAATGAATCTGAAAGAGTGTTTGTTCAACACAGCAACGTTACAATGAATAAGCACGATTTTCGGCAGAAATAGAAGCATTTATATTGATATATGTTCGGGAAAATTGTTAATAATATAGATATTAGACAAAAAACGAGATTTAGTCCACGGTCTGGATCAAAATATTAGGTGTGATGGTGATGATTCTGTGAAGTAGTTCAACAGCTTAAAAGAACTTGAAATAAATTTAATTAATAACTTTACTTTAATCTCACAACATACGTAAACATTATTAAAGCGCCAATATGAGTTTCACAGAAAAATGAAACTGAACATTTGCCACGCAAAGAGGTTGTCCGTTGGTTTCTCCCGCATATCATGTGGCCTTTTATCGTTTTGAATATCGTTATATACCAAAGCGGATTTTATATCCGACTTTATAAATTTCTTGCTTTAAAAATGAAGCTAAAATTAGCTGCGAATACACAAATAATCTGACACATTGGACCCAACTATGGTGTTTTCATAAAGTTTACATCGGGATAGTGCAAGATTTAAAAAAATTCTCACAAATCATAAGCAGATCATAAAATATTTGGAAAATATCACCTTTTTGCATATATTGAATAACAATAGATTCAAGCTTTCTTTTTAAATTAATGTTTTACCAACTAATTTTTACCAACTCAAGCAAAGTATTTCCAAAAGACCTAGTACAAAGATATACTAGTATTTTTTTAAACATTAATTGAATATCTTCCTCCTCAATTTGCCTATATCCGCCATTCATACTCGAAACGAGTTTTCTATTTTAACCCTGTATAACCGATATATTGAGCAGCGATAATGAAATCGATAAATATATTTAATTCATAATATTTATTACTAAATACATTTTATTAGCATTTGTATGTTTTAATTTGCCACTCTTGAACGAATTGAACATGTAAAAACTCGCACTTTACGCGACAAGTTTCCAACAGTACCGCTCCGTTGGACGCAATTTCAACATGAAATTATATAGGGATAAAAAAAACGGCCTTGTTATCTTCAATTAGTTTCCGAAGAGAGTAGCCGGGCCGGAATCATAAAGAGGGAGCAATATAGACGAGAGCAAGCGGTAGGTCGAGAATCCGGTTTTGAAAAAAAACGCGCTTTGCGGTCCAGTGGTCGAGCGCGGCGGCTGCCGGTAAAGGAAAAAGGGTTAAGTTTCTTATTGCCAGTATTTCTATAGCGGAACGTGGCGTTTCGGTAAACTGCTAGTCTTATTAAAGACGTAACGCAGTAGTTACCGAGCATTCATAAGTTTTCGTTTTCAGATTTGAATAAAGAACGTTATAACGTTTATAGTTTGATGTCTTTTGCCCGGGAAAATTTTCTACTCAATTTAATTCATTTTTGATTCTCATCCAAAGTGAATATTAAATAATGACCTCACTGTACGCAGATGGTAACTACCATCATCTTGTTGATGTCAAACTAAGTGATAACAAATGTCTTTACGGCATTAATTTGTCGATGACACAGCGATTCATCATTCGTAGTCATTTTCAGATAGGCCATAGCCACGATCTTTATCAACATCAATAAGCGCTCGTCTCCGATTACAACCGATCCTTTCAGTTAAATGATAATCGTTATATGATTTTTTGCGCAATTCAATTGAATTACTATGAGACCAAATTAATTATACTCTTCTTGTTAGACAGCACACGCTTTTCTGTAAATATTCGTGGGAGTCGCTTCCAATGATCTCCTTATAAGTCGACGACATTGTGAAAGTGTTAAAAGAGTCTAAAGTGAAACAGCCAGTTGAGTCAGTGAGCAGTCGACGTTGCCACGTAAACGACTCACTCCAACAATTTCATATCAAGAAACGCTATTAGAAATGCATGACTCAGCCTTATAGCAGCAAAGGTAAGGTCTGATATAAAAGCACTAAAGTGATTAACTAATTAAACATTTACTATTCAGTATTATCAAAGTTCTATTCAACTTATTTTCAGGTCTCAGTTTTGGAAACGCAACGTAATGCAGATAATAACATTATTTAAAGTTTGGTGAGTAAGATTTGTTTCGTTTATGTTGCGACTTAAATATGATGCCGTTAAAGTTTCTGACAGCATATTTATTTCATATACTATACATATTTATTTCATATATTATAATGCGGAGAGAGCGCTACATGATTTGCAGTCAAGCGTATTTTTTGATCACAGGCGTAATGAGGTTTTTGATGACCCGTTCGGCGCAGGTAATAAGCTATTGGCCTTGGCATCGCAGGTCATGGGTTTGATTCCAACTCGCAGCAAATATTTTTATGAACTGTAAATAATTAATTGTGGCGGATCTGGATGATGTGCGTGTGGAATTTGAGTGTATGGCGTTTTACATACACACAAACATGTGTGTAACATATTTCTATCTTATTATAGATAAGCGTCTTTTGTAACAAAAGTACCAAGAAAATTAGATGTCCCAGTTATTTTAGTAAATATTAGTATTCATCAGTGGCACAGGCAAAATGGCAAGTATTTTTAAGATTATCATTGACTTTATCATCGTAATTATACGAACACAATTTTAAGGTAACATAGCTCAGCAATTTTAACAATATGATACAATACAATAAAATAGTAAAAAAGTATCATGTCAATGGTTATTGCATCAACGGGCTTTAGTTTTTAATATAATTCACAGTTTTTGAGTTCGTCTGAACATCGACTGTTCTTTCAAAGTGACATTATACGAATAAAGTGCCTTTTTGTTACGTAAACTCGACGTCAGTGCCGAAGAGAGTGCCTTTATTGTGCACTGGCACGTTATGAATATTACCTGCAATATTTTCGCCGTTGAAATCGTGTCAAAAAGATAATCTTCACAATAGGGCCAACGACTTGACTACGAGTTTTTGTATAACAGCAGCGTATGATGTAGTTAATATAGAATATTTATTACCATCGTCAAATTTTAAGTTGTTCTTTATAAACTATATTAAAAGTACTACTACTTTTACTATTTCTTAAAAATCATCGTCATTATGAACTAATTTGTTAATTTTGGAGATGGCTTAAAGCTCGAACGAACATTTAGTTGCGAAATATAGTATCAATTATTGGATAAAAGAGATCAACATTTTAACACAAAACTTAGATTTAGAACTTTGTAGAGACAAAGCAATAGACTATAATACCAAATTAATAAAAAATAAATAAAAAGTGAATATTTGCTAAGTACTGATTGATTGAAGTAATTAAATGAATAAAAATATAATTCAAAGACGTTCAAATTTAAGAAAAAAAAATTAAATACTCGTGCAGGCTATCAAAATAATATTAACGCTGCATTGCTACGTTAAATAATTTGCCAGTATCATTTCCCTTAACGATCGCCCGCAACGAGACTATCGCGAGAGAATAAAAAAAATTGCAACACTGCCGCCATTGCATGTCCCCGGCGTATTGTTAAAGCCCACGATCAGATTGCATTTAACCTTTATTGTCCACAGCGCCTGTCCTCCAGCGCTCTGCTGATATTGTTTTGCCAAATGCTCACAATAGATACGCGTTGAGTTGTATTTAAATAAACGTAAATGCGCATATTACATCAGTTTGCGTAGGAGTGACATTTTTGTTGTCACAGTTGTTACGCAGTGTGTAATTATTTTGGCCCTAATTGTTTAATCTCGTTAGACATCGGAGGTCGTTGAAATATTTAAACTTTGTAAAATGAATGTATTGAAGCAAGATTTATCTCATGTTTTATTTTATTTTTTGAATTGAACTAAATGTGTCAGAAATTCTAGAATTTTATTTTAAACTTACTCGCATTTGTCGGTCAAACAGAGTGAAATTATAAATTGATAAAACTTTAATGCAAATTCACTAAGTCATTTTATCAACCGCGTTTTTCAATTATTTTAGAAAAGTCAAGGAAAAAAAAACATAGATATCACAATATGGAAACGTAAATGGTAAGGTGTTTTAAAATATTATTTCTGTGAAGCTGTAAGAGGGTTAAAGGGGCATAGTTAACCAAGCGACCCTGTGGATTGACGGACTGTGCAACTCAATGTATTTTTTATCGTTTCATAGATATACAAGTATCTTAAGGATGTTTCTCTTGACCGTTAAGTACGTGTTAGGTTACCATTTAAAACTGTTAAGTAAAATTTTAACAAATTCGGTGGTGGTGACACTGGGATTAAACACAGGTAAGAAAATATAATAAATACACACTTTAAACATAGAGGTATGGTTAATCTCAGGAGTAACTAACTCTGATAAAGGAGATATCGCTATGTTTTGAGTTGAGATTGTACATTGGGTTTTTCATAACTTACATGCTCTTTTATACACGAGCATATTTTTTTCGTATAGGTTGTAGGTCTTATTTCACAAAAAAAACTGTAAACACTGACTGTATTGTGCACCTGCTCCTTGTCCTTGTGGTCTATTTTGAGTTTCTTCCTGAATATCTGATCGATTAAACCGATTTTTATATGTTATAAAATAAAACAAATTTACGGATTTTTAAGTTTTTTCTAGGCCTTAAATATCTTGATGACATATTTAACTCCAGCTACGGTCAATTTTTCAATTATTTATATTGGTCGATTGTACCATTCGGTATTAGTTAACAGTATCATAAAGTGTTACAGTGGAGTTGTGGATATATAGTATTCATGTAAATGCGAGAAAGTACTACGGTTATTAGTAGTTATCTTATTTGAAATGTAATTTGTGTAGATTTTTATAATAATAGCGTTATTTCACGGCATTGTTATAATATTACTATACCTATATATTTTACCTCGTCCACGACTAAACAGATGAACCAAAATAAATAAATGAAAAATAGTTTTAAAATAATAATAATAATGTATTGAACGAAAAATTTGTGTATTGATTAAATTATTATCTTTTACGATTATTAAATCGAAATTAGTTGTGAAACTTTGCTTTACCCCATTCTCTGCCACTGATTATCTGATTTACCCACATTTGTCTGCCTCCCTTTGTAATCCCAAAACTAATTCCACTGTAACTCGATTCAGTGGACTAATTTATAATGGATATTAATAACACTTTTATGAGTAACGGACACTTCGCGTGGATAAGCAAACTCTAATTCGATTGTTTTGCAAGCATGTTTTGAAATATTCTTTGTACATAGTTATTCTTTTTCGATTTTTAGTATATATAGATTTTGCTCAACCAAATAATTAAATTAATATATATCTTCAGTCTTAGTCGTCAAAAATGTTGCCTGGCCAAAGCTACTTCGCTGATTGAGATATATGAATAAGTCATAAAGTTACACATTTTATAGGATGATTTGTCAATTGGTCGTTGTCTCTCCTAAAAGGAATTTATGGTTACAGTTGGAATAGATGATATAGATGAAATGTTTGTCACTGGAAAATATGATTTAATATTACTATAGTTAATAGTAAGTAAGTTTATACCCACTATAAACATGTTACTTCTCGGTAAGTCAAGCAATTTCATACATACTTTAGAAATATTGGAATTGGCATGGCGGTAGCCCCACTACAGACAGTCGTATACATAAAATAAAATTTCCGAAAATATAGTATTTTAAAGAATAATTAAATTGTATGCTATTGTAAAATTTCTTTCAGAGATTTAATGACAATGAGTTCTAAAACTGACAGTAACGGTAATAAAAAGTAATGAAAATTTATATGTTCCCGATAAGGATCCAGGGCGAAAAAGGAATTTGTTCTGAAGAATGTATACTGCCTACAGTAGTATATTTGCTTGAATTGGAAAGCCTTACCGAATAACCAGCGCCATCTTCGGGCCCTTTAGGGCTATCCGCATTTAATTCTGTCTATACTAAGCCAACAGGAAGGCCGATTTTTAGTATGGACGGGCGTGTCGTTTGACTTATCACTCGCAACCACATGACTTATTTGCCTGTCACAGATAACTTTACTTCTTGAAAAAATTGTAAACTTTTCACGTTCGAAAACAGAAACAAATACCATTACACAAACTCTTGAAAATCTTTTTATACGTTTCTCTACGACAGTGATCACTCACTCTTATAAGTTTAAAATCAATCAAATTTTATTAGGTAAACATTGTTTCAGGGTATTTGTACGATTATAATGTCATTCATGCGACGCTAGTGGCGATTGGAGGATATTACATATTTGTATTTTTCATGACTACTTTGACATCAATAGCATTAGTGTCGGTATCGGATTTGAATTTGGATTGTGTGAATGCCTTGATAAATATCTGTTGCCAGGTATTGACAAAAAAATATATTGGCAACTAAGGGCATGCAAATGGAGCTTATCAAACTAAATAGAAGTGAACTTAATTAACATGAGAGAACGGTAACGCGACTGCAACTTGTTTATCGGTTGCATAATTAACCACCGATCGCTCGGCAGAACTTGAGCAGTCGACCGTGGAAATAACTTAATAAAATTATACCGACGAAAATGAATATTCAGGGTAGCGGAGGCAGCAGTTTTAACTATTTTTAGCAATTAATAAAGTGTCTGTGAGTTTTCGTTCATAGATCAGAAACAAAAACAGATTATAAATTTAAATTAAGTTAATGTAATATATGAAAATATGCTCGATTTGGTTCAGTGTTAATATAAAACAAAAGAACACTACTGATTTTTAAATAAATTAATCTTTAATGCTATTTAAGATTAGTATATTTGTTAAATCACAAAAATTATCTTAAAAACGGACGTCTTCAGTTAATTTCGAATTGTTGAACGATTTATAAGATATATGTACATTTAAAGCGACCACTGAAGTAACATCATATATCAAACCCAATGTGAAATCTATCTTCTTTCGTCGAAATGCGTCACGGGGAGTACCGAGAGAAATTGTAAGGAGAATATTTTCCCGCGGGATATCTGTGAAAAATATGAGACGACACGACAATACCTCAAATACGACATCAATAAAGCTTTTAATAGAATTTAGAGTACAAAAATAAATAATATATACATGCATAAAATGATATCATACGATATGACTAATGTTAATTCCATGCGGTATAAATATCCGATTTTGTAAATCCATTACACACCTACTTAGACCGTAAACGACCGCATCTGAGGTTCGCTTTGCTAGGTCAAACAAATCTACGCTCTTGGTACGACCAATTTGAGCAAATCAAGAGTAAGTAGGTCACATTATTACATTATGGCCGTTGCTAAGATGTGCAATGAACGCTTTAGCTCATATCAACCGTTACAGTAATGATGAAATTACAGCATCTGAAATCGGGTTAAGTGTATCTTTACTGATGGCGAAAATACGGGGTAGCGGGTAAACTAACGACTGCCTGCCTCAGTCGTTTGTAAATGTGACTATTAAATCGGAAAGTCATGGCTCGATTTCTACTTGATAACTTGATCGTATCTTTCAAGCTATAGGTTAATTTTAATTTAATATAAGTCACGCTACAAGCGATCGTCAACAAACACACACAAACAACACACAATACAAACTTGTCTACCTCATAGTGCCACGGTATATAAAACGGAAATAGTTCAAATCTTTGCTTGTCTTTATACTGCGTTCGACATTCATCATCAGTACCATGTTTCGATGTCCAGAAAATAAGCTGGAACATTTCTCTTCAAACAGAAACAGGTCAATGCGTTATGCGATATGTTACTGCGTGACGATACAATAACTGACAGTAAGGAGGTGTTCCCAAGGAGGACTCAGCAATCGATTCTGAGAATCAATAATTAGATTTTTAGCCGTTTCACAAACAAATGTTTTGTAAATAAAAACCATTTTATTTCATCGCTTTATAAAAAGACCAATATGTTCTTTCTATCTGTTCCTTGAAAAATGGCAGCATTTGACTGAAGTTAAATAAACGGAACTTACGAGGAAAAATTTAATAATAATTTTTTCTCATCTGCACGATTCGACTTCGATGTCTTACAGTAGTTGCTACATTATTTATGTGCTTCAATACACAATAAGCAAAATGTATAATGCACACGAGCACCGGGGCCGTATTATGTATGGATGTCGATAGACCCTAACAATGAGCAGTTTTCCTCGCAACATACTATAAAATGCATGAGCTACCACAAATCCATAGAGAATTCATATGCAATTCATCGAATATAGATTGTGAGCGTTAACTACATGAATATTAATTAGTAAGATAATGCATGCGTTGACAGTTGTATATTCCTGCTCTTTATACAGACACCTTTGTTTTCTGTCCTTGCATGACCACATAAGAAAAAGAATTTCGATACGCAATAGTTTTCACAATCAATATATTCGGTACAATCAAATTGCGCGGGTCGCACCAAAATAAATAAAAGTTTTGAGTCATATTAACCACATAGTCATATTAATGTGAACCATAAACTATGTACATAGTTCGAAACGCTGAAGAATACGCAAATTAGTTTCATTTTAACAAACATAGTATCGACGATTCAAGGAAACTGATGAAAATATTTTAATCCTATAAATCAATTTGGCGTATTAATTTATAAAATTTTTCGTTTAACTCAAGATTTATTTTGCGTGGATATCGGTTTCTATTTAATTCATCTTTTGTATTTTCTCGCCATAAAGCGTAACCAAAAATTGATTCGTCGTCTCATTGCCATCCGGTGCGCCGTCTCCGACTTGTAAAAGAAGGAAAAATCAACAGACCTGATTCGGGCCCTTAAAATAATAGTATTTTTTAGAAGATAAAATGACACGGATATCTAAAGGTAAGCAAGACACTTCGCATAACAATTTGGTGCCATACAGTTATTTGAACTCTACCAAGAAGACTTGAACTCATCATTAAGAACATTTCACCTAAAGGTGTAAGGTAATATATGCTTCAACCTGAACACAATTGTGCTTGCACAGATCATTTGAATTTTTTCAGCCTACTCCATAAAAAAAAACTTAATGGGGATTAACTCTCTGTGCCAAAAACCTGTCGATATTTAGCTTCGTTGCCGTATGAAATAAGAGAAGATCATCGTCTTAGTAATATTTTATAACGATCCATAATCATCATCATATATTACAATCATAATCATACATTTATTTTTCTTTTTTTAAGATACCTAAATAAAATATCGAACAGATTATTCAAGGCCGCGTTCGTGCACTCAAAGATCTTGAAATGTTACAATACATACAACTGTTTAGAAATTAATTTTGAATAAAGAATTTTTGGCTTGGACTTTCATTAACATCGTTATTTGCAACCCACATAACCCGAAATAGCACTGAAGGTAACTTGGGTAGTTGGGATTTAGATTTAGAAAAATTAAGTCGGTTATATTATCTATTTAAAAAATTATTACATCTCTTAGTACAGACGACACTTGTTGTGTATCTAACATTATCGAGTATAATGGGATAGTTTTAGTAAAAGTGTTGTTGCGATTCACACAAATGTATTCACATAATGATGATAAAGGCTCATTCTTGACCTCAGTCTGATAAAATATTGTCAAGTACAAATTACTTTAGAATCCCATTAGTTATGTAATTCGATCGATGTTTCGACCTGCACATGATTCCACTAAGATTTCCAATTGTTTGAATAGATAGGCCAATCGTAAAATGTACGCATTAACTTAAATTTTGCGCATCACAAACATAAAATAATACTACACTTTTTTATAACTGTTGCAAATTTTGTCCATTCATTTAATGGAAATTTATTATAATTTTAGCATCTTACTCACAACTTACATGACCTATATACGTAGCTATAAACATATCTGAAATTCATATGTATATTATAAGCTCGGTTATAACTTGAACTTCATGAAAAGTTACTGATGAAGTCTTTTGGGAATCGGATTGAACTCGTGCAGACTAGCTTCAAACGAGACGTCTAGATCATTGGTACATATTGTTTGTATATTGTTTTTGGCCACAGCTGTATATTAAAATTTGTTTTATTACTTTCAGAGCATTTGTCCAAAAACAATATGTGACGAAAATTATATAATATGTATTAAAATATTTTATTTAGTTAGTACTTACGTATAAAGCTTTGGAATATTATACTTTACGTTACGAGGGCCGACGATGTTGTCGCTAGATACAATCGACAGGCAACATGTGCCGTGCTTTTTGTTTTAATAAAAAATTGTTTTATTTTTTCTGCTTCTTTTTAGAATGAAAGTGGCCTGTGTCACTGTCTAGACGGTATACCAGAGCCATGATAAAAATGGTATCGATTCGATGTTCTATTACTGTTTAACTGCCTCCGTGGCCAAGTGCTAGAGACCCGCTCTTTATAAAAGCGCAGATCGCGAGTTCGATTCCCACCTGGAGAAATATATCAAAAAACCCCTTAAAATGAAATAGGGAAAAAAAATAGATTGTAATTTTTCTTAAATGGTGATCTTCATTTGGGTCCCTAGTTGCTTTCTAATGTCTTAGGATGAGTGATAACAAATTCAGTTAGAGCTTAACGCCGTTTGAAATGGTTCAGATTAGTATTTTTTTCCATAATTTAGTTAATTGTTATTTTTTTGTACACGTTCAAGGAATCAACTATCCTGCTAGGTTGTATTTACATATATGTATATGTACGCATAATGTCATATTAATCTTAGACAATATTTAGGACAAAAAACAAATTGTAATAATATCGTGTTTCGAAGTTTCTTGTTTAATTGTTATTTTATTTTATATAATCCAGTAATCATTTTTCAAAGCCTGTATACTTTACATAACGTTATTTAATAACGCTCATTATTGGTTTTAGTCATTAATTATCTCCAAAAATTCCCACAGACGAATAACGCAGACCTTGAAGTCAAATTTTGGTGAACCATTGTTGCTTTAATCTAATTATTTAATGTGTAGAGGTCAGAAATATTTGAAGGTCAGTGAATCGTTGAGTCATAGTACTTAACTATGTGCTTTAGGCGTTAATAGTAGATTATATCTAATGAAAATTTGAGATAGTATCATTTTTATAGTTAGTTTAGTAATAACATGTTTATTGCGTATCAATATAACTTTTAGTCATTGTAAAGTGCACGAAAAAATAACAAAAACTTTAACAAATGGTATTAAGATCACTGTTTGTATACCTTTGTAGATACTGGTGGTGAATGGCGTAATCAAAAATCTCTGAATAATAAAAACTATTAATAAGAAGAGAAAAAGAAGTGATGACAAGCTTTAATATTTTTTAGCCAAACGGGGTAAAAGGTTATCAAAACTGATGTAGTTATGTTTTAATTTATTTGCATACGTTCCATCATTGTTTTCCTGATTCCGTGGCCTCCGTGGCCTAGTGGTATAGGCTCGCGCTGTACAAAACGGAGGTCGTGGGTTCGAATCCCGCGGAGTGCAATGACTTTGTGTTGTTGTTTCTTAATTCTATTAGGGCATTACGGGCTTATCACCCGATACATCACCCGATTGCCTGAAAAGTAAGTAGATCCATGTGTCGGATGGTCATGTAAAAAGTCGGTTCCGGCTTTTTATCGACGCCATTTAGCGGTGGCTTGGAGAAGGCGTTATTAAGAGGTCGGTTTAATGTTACCGCTCTCTGCGCCTAATCTCTCTCCGGTCGTGTCGGTTATCCGTTCCATCGGGCTATGAGAGCAAAAGGAAGAGTAAGTGCACCTGTGTCGGCGCAAACGCTTGTGCACTATAATATATCCTGCGCACTTGGCTGATCTCTTGTAGAACGGCCGCCGTGGCCGAAATCGGTCAGGAGGACATTATCATTGCTTTCCACTATTTAATAGTAAATATCAAACGTTTAAGAATAGATCTGACGACGTAACAATGTGGCGTTGTTTCCATTAAGCGGGATCGATTAACATCCGATTATAGTGTAACGAGCGCAAAACAACATTAGTTAGCCGTCTCCCGCCCAAGTATTCGAATAACAGCGGAACAACACGATGTTTACCTCGTTTAAAGTTTCACGTGCGAGTTCGGAATGCAATTAGTGTTTAAGCTTGTAAAATAAAGAGGTCGAAGCGACCGCCGCGGCGCGGTCAAGTTCGGAAATTCAGAGGTAACGGACTGGCGCGGTAGAAAGCCAGCGGGCTAGCCGCATTGCGACCGTTTCTCCCTCACCCAAACACCATTATGCTAAACAATGCTTTTTAACGTAAATAATAGCGGCGGCCGTTACGACATTATCTACAAAAGTTATGTACCGCGAACGCATACGCCGATATAACCGCGAAGTACGAATTATTATTAAGATCTTCGCTTTTATTAATAGCTAGTATTTTTTATACACTCGGCTACGGCGAAACAGTCAAAAAATGCACTTTTACGGTTTTATGCAATTCAGAAGTGTCGTCTCCGTCTAGTACGGGATGTACCAACTATAAAATGTAAAAAGTTTGCGACTTGCCCGAAATCGGACTCACACATCTGCTTAGTACGTGCCGTATCGAATTTCTATGCATGTTGGAAATTTACAAATAGAGGAAGTTCTGCCATTTAAATTCTTAACGTTAAATTCATATACTTCTTACCGCTTTTTTACTTATTTAAGCTATTTGTTAATATTATTTTATGGGAAAGAGTCAAAAGCGGTTCACTTGGTGGTAAGATTCATGTGACGCAAAAGCATAACACAGGATATGCCATGGGCTCCTGTTTTTCCCAAGAAGTTCGTGGTGGAGAAAACAAAACACTAATCAAAAACCAATTGGCTGATATAAAGATATCTTGGCCGACTATATATAAATTGCAATTCGAGTGGCCAGTAGAGTGGCTTTGCATATGTGTAATTAGATTACTACCACTTGTAGTCTAAATCTTCATATATAGTAAAGAAGATATCACGTCAAGGATCGTCCTAAATGTTATTACTAATGAAAATTTTACCTATTCGTTGCTCCGTTTGTAGACAGTGTTCGTTGTCAACCAATTTTGTCGATTCTTTTCTTAATGACTGACGTGACTGACCCCTGACTGACTGCAAAATCGAGGGTCGTGGGTTCGATTCCCACCCAGAACAGAATAATAATAATGTCCTCCCAGCCCTATTCCGGCCACGGCGGCCGATCTACAAGAGATCAGCCAAGTGCGCAGGATATATTATAGTGCACAAGCGCTTGTGCAGACACAGGTGCACTCATCGCCCGATCGGCTATGAGAGTAAAAGGAAGAGTCCACGACTTCCCAAAGCCACCGCTAGATGGCGTCGACAAAAAGCCGGGGCCGACTTTTTACATGCCCATGCGACGCATGGATCATCTTACTTTTCAGGCAATCGGGTGATCAGCCCGTATTCCAACTAAAAAACAACAACACAAAGTCATTGCCCTCCGAGGGATTCGAACCTACGACCTCCGTTTCGTATAGCGCGGGCCAATACCACTAGGCCACGGAGACAGTAGTATTTTATATAACTATAATCGGTATCGTGTTCCGTCTACACGCATATGGCTATATCCATTAATTACTTGACATATAATTTAAGGCAAATATTCTATCTATCGTCAAAATTAACTGTTGAGATGATATGAATATAATATATATTTTAAAAAAGAATCTGCTATAGAAATATAAAATTTCGCGTGTGTAACCGACCGCAAACTGTTGACGTGTTTAGCATGACAACAAGGTAAATAGGAGGAGGGGAGTGCAATCTGGGCCACTGCAAATTGCAATCAATAAAAGAGACGAACCCAACCGCCGCTTGGCGCGCTCAAGTTCATGGTCATGACAGATTGTCGTTTGAATAGCATTCTGCACTTTTACACGTGTCATGAGTAAAAGACTGTGCTGTGCTATACTACTATAGTATATAATAGTATATTTATAACGTTATTACCCTTAAGCGCTTACTAATATAAATTTGAAGAAGTGTTTGTTAACTTAATTGTATTTCACGCTAGAACGAAGCAACGGATCGATATAATTTATGGATGTATACATACATGTGAGGAAGAATAACATACTACTTTTGATCTTAACTAATTTCAAACAAAAAGGAGAAATCACACAAAATTACAATCCACGCTGCGCAAACCGTGGACACCATTTTATAAATCATTTCGATCCATCTGGCTAAATAGAATGCATGTTGTTTATATCTATACGTTTGAACACTTAGCTATCTCTCATTCTCGGATTTCTTTGTTGGATGTTGAAAGCTCTTCTAGTCACTTGATCGAAATCGAGGGTCTGGTAACCTCCATACTATCCCAATTGTGTTACTCAGCGTTTCGAGATTTCTCATAAGTTCAAGAATTTTAGTTATGCGCTGCGCTCATGATCCATAGAGAAGATGGTCTGACTCTGCGCTCAGTAATTTTTCAGGCGAAATTTCCCTTATCCCGAAACATAGTAATGATAATAATAACGTCCTCCCGATCGGTATCAGCCACAGTAATCTACAAGATTTTTACGGTGGTAGTGCCACGCAGCTGTACCCGCTGCTGAATGGGCCGGCTCGAACCGGATTAGTACCACGACCTCA
>DWHO01001424.1:0-15501 GCA_018247575.1 Eurytides lysithous rurik
ATCACATGTCAATTTATTTTAGCTAGGTTACGTCGATTACAGCGCCTCTGATAGTGTAAGATGGAAGTACATGATTATAATACGTCAAAAATAAAAATACACTGTCTACAGAGGCTCTTTAAATGAATACAGTACTTTTCAATTTTGTTACATTAACGATAGTATAAGTCACTGAAATTTGTTCTAACATTGTTGACCCTGGGTTGCATGTAATAACCTATATTGTTTTGATTTGTATTTTGGCGACTCAAATTTTTATAAACATGTATTTGGTTTTTTAACTACTATAAAAAATCGTAATTAACGTAAGTAAATACAGGCACGTCGTCCAAATAATGAGTACCTAATCGAGTTATACAGTTCATCTAATAAACAAACTGGCATCGATCGTTACATAATTGATTGACTTATGTTTTTATTTGAGTAAATATGTTATGTTGATGATGTTTTTAAGTACAAACAATGTAACTTTCAGGATGTTACCTTGAGGATCGAGTGTTCTCATTCCCTCGTCATGTCCTACCTCAAAGTCTTGCATTACAGCTTATGTTTAAAGCAAGGCACTTGTGGCCTTTCTACAAAATCCTTGCTGTTCAAAATTGGTGTAAGTAAAGTTACATTTAACTCCATTGAGTTGTATATTATTTGTATTGTCCTCACTGAATTAATAATCATTAATTAACTTAATAGTAGTTGTGAATAATGTTGACATATATATGAATTTATCATTAGAAAAGGATACAAAAAGTTCTTAAAATAAAAAAAAATCCTTGATGGCAGCCTTGGGTAATGCAATATTAGGGTACTGCTGCATTGTTAGTTAAGTTTTTATATGTGGCCAAATTCATTAGTCATTAGATAGTCATGTACTACAGATATTATTGATAAAACCATTATTATAAGCAATCTGCTCAATGTTAGGGACAAGTGGAAAGTCACTTAAAAATGGTTGAAAGAGGTTATTTTAGTGTTGGTAGCAACATCTCACTTTCTTTTGGACCATAATTACTGCTACTTAAGTTATTTATTTTATATTTATTCATTTGATGTATAATCATTTTTTCTCAGAATGGTAAACCAATACAGCAGTTGGCTACAATATCAACAACACATTGCTGGAGAAGTAAACTGCCAATTACTACCCAAACCCAGACCCAGACTTCATCACATATAAAAAGCAAAAATGTAGTGCAAGATACAAGGATATGGAAAGAAACTCCTACTCATGATATAAAAAACAACTTGGGCAATTACTGTATGATGCTATCTAAATTTAGATTAACATGTAAGTTCCTTGTTTTATAATTATTACTAATGTATATCTTTTGACACATTTTCCTCCTCTCCTCTCACCTCCTCATTAATCCCACATTAACATTATATATTTTCATAATTATTTTATCTTATAAATGACTGTATTTTGTACAGTGAAGGTGTTTATTTTAATCATCAAAAAGGATACAAAAATAATACAGTTGTGTTAACCCTAAAATGGAATTTGTAATAAATATGTTTTAGTTATAATATTTGTTTATGTCATATAGTGAAACCAATTCACTTCCTAATTTTTTATTTATATAAATAAATATAGGAATTGTATAAAATGGTATAGATAATACTAGAAGGAAAATAATGCTTAAATTGTTTACAGCACTTGTGGTAATGACCTCAATGGCGGGTTATGCACTGGCACCTGCACCATTTAATTTTACCACCTTTGCCTTGTGTGCGGCTGGTACCGGTCTTGTGTCATCTGCTGCAAATTCAATAAACCAGTATCATGAAGTCCCTTTTGATGCCCAAATGTCACGAACAAAGAACAGGGTGCTTGTTAAAGGGCTGTTGGAGTAAGTCATTGTTCTAAATTTTATAACTATTTACATATATTGAACAACAATTAGTACAAACTTAATATAAAATTTTTCCTTATTATGTGTCATAACTATGCCACATTGGTTCTGATTGTTAATGTTTTGTTCCTACTGTGATATATATTCACATAAAAATATATTTTATGTACATATACAACATATTCCAAGTATTTTTTTGTGTTCATTACTGAGAAACTAAATTATATTTTCATTATAATTCTCCAATTAAAAGATTACATTAAATAGGAATTAGCTTTTAAACTGTTTTATCCATAAATATTATACCTTACCACAAATATTGTTGAAAACCTTTAATTCCATGATTGCATAAAGCAGATAAATTATTTTAAAGGTTGTGTATATTTATAATTCTAAATATGAAATATGTTAATAACAAAACATAGTTGATGCATTGAAAAATTGCTACACCAAAAGAATTCTGCCATGGCTTAGTGACTGGGATATTATACTTGTGATCTTAAAGCTTCACAACAACAGATCCAGTAGAATGTGTTAGTGTTCAATTTTTTAAGTCTTAGTTTAAAAGTGTCCTGCTCTGTTTGGGACTAAATAGATGTTACAAAATGATAATTTTGACTATTTGTCTGTCCCTTTACAATGTAATGATTGAATAGGTTACTTCCCTTATTAATGTTATAATAATATTGACGTAAAACCTAATTGTAATTGTTATATCTTCCCAGACCTGTTCACGCTATCAGCTTTGCGGCCTTATCAAGTGCAACTGGACTTGGCATATTATATTTTGGTGTGAACCCCCTAACAGCTGCTTTGGGTGCAGGAAACCTTATTCTATACACCTCAGTTTATACCCCAATGAAGAGGATGTCAATTCTTAACACATGGCTTGGTTCAGTTGGTGGGTTTTCTATTAACTAAGACATTTAATTAAAGATAAAACAGGAAAGATTGGCATAAATGGAAATATTTATATTCATAGTCTTAATTCATTGTTTGTTCTTGATCTAACCTATCTTCTATTCATACTATAATTACGTTTGTTATTTGAAAATTTAGAAATGGGTCAGAAAATGTAAATAAAATGTATGTATGTATGTAAATGTAAGTATGAATCTTGTTTTTTTTTCTAGAAAATAAAATGACGGACGAGCGATCTGTGCGCTTAATGGTAGTAACACGAATGTGTTAAATAGGTGTGTACACACAGTATTTTGAGCTATATACCAGTATAAAACAGCTTGACATGGCTGTACTCATAACTCGAAGATAAAAGTCTATCTCTATATCCAGTATTTACACTGGGAAGTTGTCCTTTTAACAAGGAACACAGTAATGCTTAAACAGTTACTTATTGGTGGCAGAATAACTGACAGTGCAAGTGCTCAACCCCAGGTAGATTGCAAGAGATCTACTGCAGCCAGTTACTTGCAATATCTAGTATAAACCTGTTAACATTTAGTTTATATATTGTCCGTAGCAGTAGTTGTTAAATGCTATGACTATAGAATATTCTATAGGTATTCTCCACGCGTCGCGTTTATTACTGAGGGTGCCTTCGGTGGGAAATCACAATCTTTGACGTGGTGTAAGGCGTCATGTAGCTTGGTGTTGTGCGACAAACGGATTTGTGGTCTGACCATCTAGTGTGACTGCGACCCCGCGACGATTTGCTATCCACGTTACCTTATAAGTTGTTACAAGTTACGTCCATCTTTCCTTGCAATGTGACCAAAGAAATCAAAGATTTTTCGCAGATAGGTAGGTTTTAATGTTGAACTCACAGAGTATGGTGGTTAGTTTGTAAATCATTCCATGGGATTTGCTTCTTTCTCTATTTAAGCGTCCACGTTTGCGAGCCATAACTAAATACAGAGATCACAAGGGAGGTCACCAACTTCGTCTTTGTGACCCGAGAAATGTTCCGAATGGACAATATATAATAAAATGTTAAAAAGTAAGTTTTGATTGTTCTTTCGTTCCTTTTTCCAGTGGGCGCAATACCACCGCTAATGGGCTGGGCTGGCTGTTCGGGAAGTTTAGACGCGGGGGCGTTGGTGCTGGGTGTAGTGTTGTATTCGTGGCAATTCCCGCACTTCAACGCACTCTCGTGGAACTTACGGCCTGACTATTCACGTGCAGGATACAGAATGATGGCAGTTACTGATCCAGGTAAGCTTAATTATTAACTTTGATTTGTTTTCGATAAGTTGAAAATATGCATGTATGGCAAACCCTACATTAAATTGGGATAAAATATCAACATCCGAGATCTTGTAGTGTATTCTCTAATCTTCATGGCTATTTTAAAATAATTCGTGATATTTATTTTGCCTTATCGTATTCCCATTGCAGGTTTGTGTAGAAGGGTTGCCCTTAGACATACCGGGATAATAACAGCAACTTGTTTGGCATCTTCATACTTGGAAGTGACAAATATGTGGTTTGCATTAGAGTCTTTACCACTAAACATATATTTTATGTACTTAGGTGTGTATTAAATCTTCATTATTTAATTACTATATTATATTAATTGTTTATTTGTACCTATTCTTTGACTGTCTCATTATTTATGCTTTGTTTATAGCTTGGCAGTTTTACAAGAAATCAGACAGCGGAAGCTCGAGAAAACTGTTTAGATTCTCTCTTATACATTTGCCTGCCTTAATGTTACTCATGCTAGTTAATAAGAAATATTGGAATTCAAGCGAGACCCAAGAACATAAGGACTCACAAAAATTGCAAGAAGTCAACAAGTTACCAGATTCAAAGAGAATTACAGTATTACCTAGAGGCCCAATTGTTACTGCACAGGATAAGGACATTACATAAAATTGACGATGATAAACTACAAATGTGTAGAAGCTAGTTTTGTTATGTAAATAGTGTACAATTTTATTATGCTATTGATTTAGCTTGTGATGTAAGATAATAAATCAGTCCCTACCATAAATGTTACAAGCAAATAATTTATTGTTTCCATAGTTTTTTTGACTTAAGACTAAGAATAAAATTAAATGAATTACACAAATAGTAGTAAATCTTATATTTATTTGTTTTTTTTTTTGTTGCTATAATTTAAATTACAATTAATGCTGGAATTTAAAAATAAATCTACATAACATACAACATTCAGACAACTCGATTTTCGAATTTCAAACAGACGGAGAGTGGGTATAAACAAAAAGTTGATAACAAAATTAAGTAAAATATAAAGCCAGCGGCAACTGAAAACCCGTTTCTTCAAAAAGTGAGAATCATACATCCCATTATTTTCTGAAACAAAAAAAATATTTTTTTTTTAGTAATTGACAGTCATAGAGAAAATTTTATAATAATATTATGGCACATTAAATTTATATGGTCTGTTTCAAAGATACAGAGAGATTCAGGTACTCCCATGATATATGTCAATGAATGAAAAAGCTATGGACCATGAATTCCTTCCTATACTTATATGCAAAACCGGAGACAGTGAATTTGTGTATAAATCTATCTGATATTTAGGGTATCAACGACACATCTGTGTCACATTTTTTTATTTTCGTGTTATATTCTAATTTTTACCATCACTTAAAGTCATTTATTTATTCATCACTAACCCAGAATACATTAAACAGATAAAATAACATTAAATACAAACTAAATATCTAAATTATAGACAATGCTGGGATGCAATGTGGACGGTTCAATGAATTTATAACTATTTATTTATTGTTTTCACGTTAAAAAAGATGAAATGGGCAAATATGTATGTAGAGTTAGTTGAACTCACTTCGCTTTCTTGGCACTGCGATCGTGATCTCTACTGTCGTCCCGTGAACGCTTGTGCGACTTGCTGTCACTGGAACTGTGCTTTTTGTGGTCACCGTTGGATTTACTGTTGGACTTGCTATGCGAAGACTTGTGGTCCCTGTCGGAATGCGACGACTTGTGGTGCTTGTCACGGTTCTTTGACGGACTGGAAAATAATTGAATATATTTTAATTATAACCAAAATAACATTTTTCGTTTGTAAAAACACTTGTTGTTTTCCTTGATGAACATGATATAACTCTACTCCAGAGAAGGGGATAAATAATGCACATGACACTATAAACTTGGAATCTTATATGCCATTTAGAACTTTATATACTTGATATGAGATTAGGAACAAAGGTATACATTAGTTATTTATATTAACACCTTTGACAATTTAGATGTTGTTATAACTACTGTATTTATTGTTTAGGAAGTACAAGCTGTTCATATAATGCAAAGTTAGTTAGGGTTCTTAACATTGTAGGTACCAAATATAACATTTTAAAATGTTTAAGTTTCCATTCTATTTACCACAGTCTAACTTCAATTTACAGCATTCCAAATGAACACAACTTGTAGTGGGGGTTGTAAGTTTTTGATGGTAAAAAATATTCATCATATATATGCTGTCAGTGGTTGCTTCCATATAGCGAATATAAAAAAAATTGAAATATACAGTAACTTTTTCACATACTTTATAAATTAAGCAATTTCAAATGGAAACCAGTCAATCAAAATATCATAAATTTGTTTTAATTTCACATATGTATGAACTATCTAATGGCCGCTACTTCTGCCCAAGTGAAAAGATTTCCTGTAATCTTACGAATAATTATCTCAAGTCAATAATTTTTTTCGATGTTATGTATACGTTTCCGTTAAACAACAATATTTAAACAAAAGCAAAACATGCATGGAAACAAACTCGAGAAAAAGATGAAGAGGAAAAAAAAACAATCACCAAACAGTTTATGATTGCCGGAGATATTGTAACATGAATGCAAAACAATTCTAAAGAATTGAACACCTGCTTGTTCTTCATGTTGAGAAGTGGAATTACGGATTTATGTTGCACATACCTGCTGCTACTGTGCTTAGAGGGACTTTTGTGACTGGAGCTCTTATGGTTTGAACTTGAGCTCTTGTGGCTTGAGCTTTTGTCGTGCTTGCTCTTCTTGCGGCCCTCCTCTGAGTCAAAGGTGCGCGGGACGTCGCGACCGCCTTTCCTCTTACGATCGAAGTCGTCGTAATTCCGCTCCTTCTTATCTTCCTCCGCAGCCTCGCGCTCCAGATCCGACCAATCTTTACCAGACTCCTCCTCCTCCTCTGAAGTATGAAAGAAATACAACATTTATCGAAAAGTAATTTTTATATATCGACGCTAGAGAGCATAAACGTAATAACCAGCAAAATTAAATAAAATTTTTTCATCAGACATACACGATATTATTTAAAAAAAAAAATACTCCGTGTGTCAGTTACTACGTTTTTGATTTCCGGCGTCCATATGCACATATAATATTTATGGTAAACAGTTGCACTGCTTCTAATTTAATTAAAGGCATCGAATTCTTCCACAATTTTATTTAAGACATTGTTGCTAATATAAAATGATAAAAATTCTGTAATGACGAGAGAAATTTACCGTTTTTACTACAGAGCTGCTCTATAATAGGCTGCTTGCTTGCAACAAACTAATGGGAACGTTAAATCTTAACATTGCTACTCCAGTCTTTGAGTTTCAAAAGCGCATTATTTCTAGCAACATACCTTCGCTGTCGCCGGAGCCTTCCGAAGCGTCTGACGCTTCGGAATCATATTCAGAATCGTCATCCGATTCCTCCTCAGATTCAACGTCCGTCGGTTCGTAAGCGTCGTCCTCCTCTTCCGACTCCTCATCCTGAAATTGAGAATAAACTTTAATAAATCCAAGTGTTATCGTGATTTCATGGCTAACAACTATCATCAATTAAAACTGAACCTGTGCTTCGGTTCGACAGACCAACCCACAGAGCCTCACAAATCTTTTTTTTTCTAATTTCGGTGGTATGTAGTGTACCAATGAATTTCACGTTAGGTTGCATTTAGGTAAGTCATAAATGTTTAAAACATTGTGCTTCGTAAATATTGTTTTACGAAACATAAAGTAGAAATACGGAATATCTTCTAAGTAATAAAAAGCTCTTTTTCGCACTTATTTATAATTTTGACTAGTCATAAGAACAAGTTACTAGTTAGTATGTAATAACTCACATGTGCCGCATCTTCAGCGTCAGATTCCGGATCTAAGAACGACCAACCGCCGTTATCGAAGAACCCCTCGATATCGTCGGTAATTGTTTTCATAACTTTGGTCCAGTTCAGAGATTGAATTCCTTCGGAGTAGCGAATGTCACATGAGCTGTAGGTAGTATGTAATAATTTTAAATCCCAAAATGTTAGATAAAATCTAGATATGTTATTATTATATCATCTAATATAAGCTGTCTTACTTCGTGATTTTCATACACGTGAAAAGAATATGAGACATTTGATTTTTATAATTACTTTTCGTAATATTACGAAACAAACTTCAAACACTTCTTAGATGCAATAACATAACGAAAAACTTTACCACATACAAATCAGGGGGCTATTATTTTTAACCGACTTCAAAAAAGGAGGAGGTTCTCAATTTGTCTGTATTTTTTTTTATGTGTGTTACCTAACAACATTTTACTGGTTGTACCGATTTTGATGATTCTTATTATATTTGCTGGTGCTTGTCGTATTTTTTTTTCTTTTTTATTTTTCCTTTAAACAAACTTTCTGCTGTAAACGGTATATCGCAAGGCTTCCTCAGAAGATTAAGGTTTCCCTACAAATTTCATTCTGATTGCACTTTGTACTATGAACATGTGCTAAACTAAGTAAGATTTATATGAAATCGGTTAATACATTTTATAAAAAAAATTAATTATTTTATTAAATGTCTACCCAATAGCTATGTGTTGTCATGAAAGCCTGCCCTTACTAAAAATAATTCGACCAGTTAAGAACTTCATAAATTTCTTTGATCCAAAACTAAATAAATCGTATTCTTATAGGTGAGCCACTGATAACTGTCGTGAGCCTTTCTCATATGGTTGAACATGCTCATGGGAATAAATTGAGCTATAAGTAGACATACACCACAGCCAGTCTTGTAAATGTTCAGGTATAATTATCGTAGCATTATAATAGCATTATATTAGCATTATAATTATCGTAGCATTATATTAGCATTATAATTATCGTAGCATTATACTGGATATAGAGATAGACTTATTGTTCAGGTATAATGATCGTAGCATTATGAGTGATAAGCCGTCGACTCACTTGAGCCACTCTTTCACATGGTCGAGCATGTTCATCGGCACGGCGTTCACCATGGCCACCTTCTTCGCGTAGTCCTTGAACACGAACACCATGTCGAAGTTCTTCAGGTGGAATTGCACTCGCTCGAAGTGCACCAGCTCCACGTCTTCCAGGGCGATTACGAATGGCGGCCACTCGGTGAGGTTCACCAGGGCGCCCGAAGTGGGCTGCAGCAGCACTGTGCTGCGATATGGCGCGCCGGGGAAACCGAGTTCTCTGTAAACGAGAATTAGTTTTTTTATTACTGAAGTACGAGGTAAACGAGCAAGTGGTCCAACTCATTGATGACGACGACTGATTCTACAAATTACGGCGTAATTCATGAACGGCATAAAACGCGAAAAACGCATATCATAAATGCGATAGAGACGTTATCTCGTTTCGTCCAGATAATTTTGACGGTGCTAGAGCCACGCAGTCCCGCTGCTGAATGGGCCAGCTAGAACTGGATAAGTACCATGACTTCACAGAAAATTGGCGTGAGATGGATGTGGTTTTGCTTCCGCGTTTCGTCTCTTCTCCTACTCCATAAAAAAAAAAACTTTCCATGGTCTACATACTTACTTGGTCTGGCCCACAGATTAATTTGCTCTGAAGTCATGAACGCTGACGGTTAGTAAGTAATTTGTTTTATGGAGTAGACTGACAAATGAGAGAGCGTCCCTTCTGATGGTAAGCGATCACCGCCGCCCATAAACACTTGCAACACTGCAGAACTTGCATGCCCAGAGAATATCTCTGGCTGGGCTAGTAGGTAAGGTAATGGGGGTTGGGGTACCTGAACGGCGTGTCGAACTCGACCTCCTGCTTGGTCATGTTCTCGACGCGCTCGCAGAAGCTCTTGAAGGCGACCTTGAGCTTGTGGCGCAGCTCGCGCTCGCTCTGCTCTGCGGCGAGGTCGTCGCGGTCGTGCATGTGCTGGTGCTTGCCGAGGTCCGTCGTGATCTCGCCCACCTCCGTATAGAACTGCACGTCCACGTGCTTCTTCTTGCCTGCAATCATCAATCACTAAATTGGTGGCAAAAAATCACCCTTTATCTATTGCAAACCGTCTTGCTTATAAATATTTATCAGGTGCTGCAAATTTTCCGTGTTTAGCTGTTAGTGTTAGACTGAGAAATGAGCAAGCCGCTCGCCTGATGGTAAGCCATCACCGCCGCCCATAGACATTTGCCACATTACAGTATGCATATGCGTTGTCAGCCTTTAAGGGGCGAATTTTTGAAAATGTGTGGAAGAAGGAGTGAGAGGAAGGAAGGGTGAAAGGTAGGGGGGATGAGAGGGAGGGAGGAAGAGATTTCGGGATGAAGGATGCTGGAGGGGTTTGAATCAAAGGTAAAGAGGGGAGTGGGAAGAAGGGGCGGGAGGGGGATGGGCCACTGGCCACCTCACTCACCGAACGAAACGTGGAAGCAAAAACACTTCCACACTTTACGCCGACTTTTTGCTAGGTCGTAGTACTTATCTGGTTCGAGCCGGCCCATTCAGCAGCGGGAGCAGCTGCGTGGTTCTACCACCGTAAATGTTGGTCTCTTGGCCTTGATCTTTGGGTCAACATATTAATTGTCGTGATGAATTGGCGGTGGTCATCATTTACCATCAAGTGCGCTTTGTGCTTTTAGAGAACTTTTAACTTTCATAAAAAACGCTTTCAACGCATGTGTACGCGAAGATAAACTAATTTTAACCATAATTACATTTTCAACACTACTTCAATCTAGTATTTTGATTTCGATTTTAAAAATGGTTAATGATGCTTTTTTCATAAACCCTTATAATGAGCGATTGCAAAATACGGGTACGCCGGTCTTTTCCTTCTTTCAACCGACCATGTTTGACTAATCAAGCCAACTTATTCATAAGACAAATCTCGTTACAGCTGCCTCAATGTATGAACAAAATTAACATTTAAAACTGGCAGCTTTTACAGCCTTTAATGTATTTTTGTCAATCAAACTGTAAGCAACAACTATAATAAACTTACCAAACATAATGGCATGCTTCAAATGGAAATGTAACAGAATGATCATCTCTCCATCGCACGGCTGGAAGAAGGCATTTTTAATATTGTTATACAAGATATCCACTTTGTCGCCTCTGACCGAAGTGAATCTGAAGCCATTCGTGTGCGCCTCCAACGACCCGCTCATCCTTTTCGTAACAATATTGGGCCTGATGTATAAATCTTTTAGTTTTGGGTTGCCTTTACTTTGCAGGAGGACTAATGTGTCTTGCTTTACGAGGTCCTCCTTCTCCCGCTCCTCCGCTTCTCTGGTTTTGAATTTCTTCTGCACTTCCTTTATCAAACGGAAGCCCGTGTTAAGGTTGGAAGATGGTGGCGATATCTCGCCGGGTTCTTTTGTGTTTGTACTTCGGTATGTACTGCAAGAGACCAGACACGGCATGAGAATATTGAGTAACAGAGATACAAAATAAAATCTAATTTATATGATAATGACAATTATTATATATTATGTCCGTTCTTCTCTCGCGTGGATTATAATTACGCATCATTTTCTCACGCTCTTTGGAATTTTTTCCCGAAATAGACCTATGCCGAAAAATCATACTGACGTTTCAGACACTTTTAACACATTGTGTGCATGTGTGTTGATTTTGCAGCGAAATTGTACCGGGAACGGGCGGTTTGCGCGTAATTTTAGTTAGTCAGCTAAATCTCAATATATTGAAAATTAGTAAATTTTTTAACCTACTTTTCGTATTTTATTTTAAAATATATAAACAAATATATAAATAGAAATATACATTCGGCTTCGTTTTCCTGTATATACCGTTATTTTTGTTGCAAACAAATGTTGTTCCACTAACCCGTACTAGTACGTGACCCGCGCTCAAGTATCAGAAAACGTACTAGTACGTGTCCCGCATACAATGTGTTATTATGTCACAAACGTTTAATTTTTTCCGTCCGTGATGATGCGTGTGGTTGGGTTGTCTAACCGTTTATTATCTCCATCTATTTCTCCAAATCAAACATCCATGACCCCACAAAATCGACGCTTAGCATACGTTATCGAGTAACTAATGAAGCTTCTAGAAAAAAATAACACCGAACAAGAAAAAAATAACCCGACTGGGATCGGCTGAAACGCGTCGATAACGACGCGACGCCGAGGACAAATAACCGTTTCTGGACTAATGATAAATGGCCGTTCCGATCCGGTTCCTATGTACGGGTACGCGACCTTTCGGCACAAACCAGATTTGGGACTAAAGGGTCCCGGAACGCCGTCTTAAAAGCAGCCGTTGGAGCCTAAGAGCGCGTTAAAAAGCGTCCAACGGGAAAAAAAGGGAGGCCCGCTCCGATATTGTGAATATTGATGAAGAATGAATGGAATACTGGTTGCGCGGATTTGCCTATATATCGGTGTTTTATTCATGGCGTGCGTGCGGTCCCACGGTAGGGCCACGTGTTACGCGCCTTCTGGGAATCTATCGATGTCAGAACTAGATACGACTGAATTGAAAAAAAAAGAAGAAAACCTGATATGAAAAAAAAAACAGGTCGTAACGTTTTATTTAATCTACGCACTTGTTATTGACATTGGAACTGGATGTTATATTTTCGAAGCGATGGAAAAATAAAAAATTGTAATCGATTCACGTAAAAATATAGACTATCTGTGTATAATTCTATATTTTATCTGTTCGCGTGCGTTGACGTTTTATTTAATCTACCTAAATGTTTTATGGTGTGTTATATACGGGATAATAGATGTCAGATAAAATGTAAGGGTTGCTTTATCCCTTTTGGACTAACAAAAGGCACGCGATGTTGCGTCTGCGCATGAATGTACCCTTTAGACATTGGTGAAAGGGATGAATAGAAGGAGCGGATGTATAAGGGATGGGAGGATCGCGTGCGCGAGATGAAACTTGCGGCTGTCGGGGTTGAGTCTCGAAGGCACGGGTTATAGGTTAACCAAAGATGAAGGGTTGGGGTTGAGATGCTGCGCCCGAGCACGCGCCCCTTTATCTCCTTTATAGTACGGGTTATGAGATTTTAAAGTATTTTGATCATTATTCATTGGATACGTATGCGTATTGTGCGCGAAGGCGTGTTTTTGTTGTCAATATAAATATCAAGTACCTTGTTCTTTACTCGCATTAAACTGCTCTATGAAATAGTTTATTTACTATGTATTATTAGGTAGTAAGCTGGTTATGGATGACGGACATAGGACTAACTTATACCGACAAATAGATTTTGAAAAGACGTTTTTTGATATCTATGGTCTTGACCATATTTCATCAAACCGAATCATTTTAGATTGTCTTTTTCTTACATCTCTCACTTTTATTAAGTTACTCTTTATACGTAACAATGGTTGTTGTCAAATTGTTTTTGTTTTTTTTTTGAGAGAGCCTAGCTTTGTTTTGCAATCTACTGCCAATATTTCTAAAAAATCACTTAATAGGCATTGGCCTAATTATCGCGGGATCGCGCATTCAACTGCTTAAATGCCAGTTTTAATGGACAATTCAACGTTAAAAGGATGCTAGGAGCTAGATGTCTTAATGCATTCAATACCTAGATAGAGAAATATCGGGTCGTGTCCTACATAATTATCGCTCGTAGCGTTTAGTAGCAGCCTTATCGCAATAATCATGGATATGTAGTATCGATTATATTTATGGATCATTAAATGTACATAACTGGTAGGACACTTAGTACACTGTACAGTCCGCTGAGGATGGACCATTACAGCTGCATTGCCATTACATTCAACGGCTTATTTAAAAAGTCCGGTCGGATTCTGCTACGGTGTAAGAGCTGCTGTTGTGGAAGTTTCGTTCGGTGAGTGAGGCGGCCGGTGGTCCATCTCCGTCCTGTCCTCCCCCTCCCTTTCTACCACATTATCTCCTCTTTCCCCTTCTATCCCTCCCTCTTTCAAAAATCACTGCCTGCTCTTTAAGAAATATGGTCTCGAGTTGTAAACTCCCCCAGCCGAACAATGCTGCGAACGCGAATTAATAGCGTTTTATGGCCGTTTAGGTCGAAATACTTTTTTTATCAGTGCATATTTTTATTACGTCCTGAATTCATAATCGCCTATCATAGATAAGGTAAGAAAGCTCGGCGTTATGAGTAGTCGTAAAAATTCAGATAGCGTCCCATCGAAGCAGATGTCACTGGAACCGGCCTGCGGATCTCCCACGAAATGACACCTCCGACCGGTGTCATGTATCCGACGTAAGTCCTCGAACTCGCCCGTCGGTGATACGGTCATAAGCGACACGAGAAAAGGACGTTTGCGCTCGAATTGCACGCAGAAAAAGCCGGTGGTGAAAAACGTACGCAAGAAGCGTCGTAAATTTGTCAAAACCTCCGCCGCGGCGTGTCGACGCAGTTTTTGCCCGAAACGCGGGTTTTTTCGTCAGACACCGTGCTGAGGTTTCGTGGAACGGGTCTTAGACGTGGTCGATCGCTGATTTGCTTTGCGTTCACGACTATTTTTTTCACTCGCCCGTTGCCTAGTGCTGACGCCAGAAGTAAGTGATAGTCTGACGGGCAACGCATTTGTAATACTCGGTGTATATTGTATTATGACAGGTTTGTCAATTTAAAAAATTGACTACACGATGATTAAAAAATTAGTGTTATTGCACCCAATGGTTATTACAACGATTTTTAGCGAGTCAACTTTAGACGAACAGTTGGACGTAGCTATGCAAAATGGATCCAACCCTCATAAAAGCGCCTTTGAGCTAACGCCTCAAATGGCATCTACACATCAAGTCACATCTTAATTTCTTTATATTAATTTAATAATATAAAGAAAGTGAGTGAAAATAAACAACATTTTTGTTATTGCAAATATTAATTTTGCTACATGTTTAAATTTTTCAAAAGGAAGTTACGTGGTATTCTCTTTTTTGCATAACCAAGTCCAATTAAAGCAGGTTTTGTTTAAATTACGAAGTAAACAACACCATAATTTGGTAACAGTATCTATGATGTTTATTCCTAAGGTCACAGTTAAGCAACATTAGCTGGTTAATATTCGACTCCGTCGAGTTTTATACGTCGCAAATCTAAATACGAACCCACGACCTCCTAATACGCGACGATAACAACCATTAAGCCCCACAATCAGCACTGACCTCAGTGTTGATATAATTGACATAGCTTTAATAGTCTACTCCGCTTGATTTGCATTTAACTGTGTCAGTTAAGTTCGCATACCATTACATCTCAATTCTTGTTTTGTTTGCTTTCAATGTGTATAAATACCAGTGGCGCTACTACTATACAAGCCCAAAAGCCCGGCTTGCCCTACTAAGGAGTAAAATCTATAAATCTTAAGTAGCACGTAGTTCTCGAATAATTTATTTTTAAATTTGAGCGTTGCGGGAATTATGTTATAATTTAGTTTTACAAATTTTACTCATTAGTATGGCAAGCCGGGCTTTTGGGCTTGAATGGTAGTAC
>DWHO01001425.1:0-15495 GCA_018247575.1 Eurytides lysithous rurik
GGGCCACCGGCCACCTCACTCACCGGACGAAACGCGAAAGCAAAAATACTTCCACTTTACGCCGATTTTCTGTGAGGTCATGGTACTTATCCGGTTCAAGCTGGCCCATTCAACAGCGGGTGCAGCTACGTGACTCTACCACCGTAAAAAGGTTTATAGTAAAACAAAGCTTTTGGATATTTAATTTAATAAATTATTTACACACACAGGGTTAATAGTAAACGTTTGATTTATCCAATTTGAATGAACAAACAAAGAGTAAAAAACAAAGGTAGTAAAGAGATTTTTGCCTTTTTAATGCAATTTTAGAGTGATTTAAGAACTCGCCGCGTTTAAATTTCAGTTTTGGTGCGAGACGTAGAAAAATATACTTACTAAATCATATGGAGACGAAAGAAACTGTCAAAGTCGTTTTAAAATATCGTGAATCTCCAAGCGAGATTTCTTTCAAACCTGATATCGGTAATGGCGATCCTATATCAAAGTTTATCGCACCACTGCGTTAGAATATTAAAACAAATGTGTGAACTTAACATAACCGAGCTATTTGAAATGCGACTATCGATCCACGAATAAAATATAAAGGAGATGAGTAACAGAATATACGGACGTTAGGTTCGATAAAGTTATTTTTATTACAACTTCATATACAAACCAAAGTGCAAAAAGAAAATATTTGGTGGCTTGTGTTAATGTATTAATATTTCCTCCGTGGCTTAGTGGATTACAAATCGGAGGCCGTGGGTTCGTATCCCAATGAGTTTGACAAGGATATTTAGGGATGTTCAGTTGATTACCTTAAAAGAAAGGTGATTTCAGTGATTAAGCGGAAAAAGATAGAAAAAAAAATACATCAACATTATAATGATCATTATGATCAATTCCTTTAACATAATATTTTAAGAAATTTTATTGATTCCTGTTGACGTCTTGACGTCTAATTATTCTACCACCTGTTCGGAAAAAAATGCCTCAGTCTTGAGAAGAACAGGCGAAAGAAACTCAGCGGGACTTTAACTCATTTTTTTTTACATAAATTACGTTGACAATTTTTATAATTTTCGTCTTGAAATGGCCTGGAGGCGATCACATCATTTCCATGGTATGCTATCTTCAATGAAATCCTTTACTGTGTAATAATATCAATGAATGCCTTTACCACACAAACGTCCTTTTATAATTTTTTTAAACTGACGAGATGGGTGCCGCGATTACTCACGGAGAAACAAAAACGGAACCGATTGACTAATTCGGAACAGTCTTTGGCCATGTTCAAACTTCACCCGAAGAAGTTTCTGCATCATTTCGTGACCGTAGGTGTAACTTGGATTCACTAACACACCCCGGAAATTAAAAAACAATCAAAGCAGTGGATTTTACTGAGCAAATATGCCCTATAGAAAGTAAACGCTGTCCCATCGCTAAAAAGATCATGGCAACAATTTTTTAGGTTTCACAGAGCATTATATATATTTACTACATAAAGAAAAAAGGGAAAACGATAACAGGACTATGCCAATTATCACTATATTATTCAACGCTGTGTTGAAGGTTACGCTACGAACTGATAAAAAATCTAAAGAAACTACAAAGTGACATTAATCACGCATAAACAATTTTTTTATCATATAACTAGTCATATGTGGCAGAGAAGTTTACCTAGCTATATCATTTCCGTTACGCAAATAAATATGCTATAAAATGATATTGGCTCTATGCCGTGACATTCACTTAATTTTGTATAATCTGTACCCAATTCCACAGTTTCTTGTCAATTTCGTTATAAGAGGCTGTATTGCCTACTCAATGTGTGTATTAAAATTTTTAAATCGCACACAAATAAAATCTATCATTTATTTTATATCTCATGTGGTATTTAATTTATGATAATGTTCTACAATGACTACAGTGGTTCTATGTCTGTCTTGTTACTAATAAATTACTTAGTTTAGTAAGTAGCGCAAATTTTGATTAAAGTAATTAATCATTGGTTTTGAAAAATATTAGGAAAAAAATTTGATTAAAATTCCTATCTTTTTAATTTTTATTAGTTAAAACAAGTTAGGTTAAAAATATATTACTATGTTACTATTTTTGTTACATTACTATGTTTATTTTGTTCATAAACAATTCAAATGTATATTGTTTCAACCCTTACTTACGAAATATTCCATGTCAACAACGCTTTCTTAATTGTTAAAAATAATATAGTTTTACATAAAAATAAATTTGAAACGATTATTTGTGGATATACTAACTAAAACTTCGTATCTTTTTTAGTGATCACGTAAAAAAATATAATCAATACTACAATTATAATATAACTGTATAAAATCAACATGATGCAGCTTGCAGCTTGGTAAGAAATATGTGGGCACTATTATTGCATGTTATAGATAGCTGTTATATTATTTCACAAACAGCTTTAATATTGATTTCAATAAGAAGGGAAGTATAAAAATATTTGTGTAAACTAAAATTTATAAATTAGATTATAAAACAATTAATTTTAATTATATCTACAACTGCTCATCTGCTTGATATAGTTCCTGTGTTTCTATAACGAGCTCTTGATATCTTTTTAATGATATAATTATTGAGATAACTTTAAAACAGAATACACTTTTTCAATTGAATATTTTAAATATGAAAAAAATGTTCTAATTAAACTACTTTGTTTTGAAAAATAAATGTTTACATAATAAAACTTATCTGTTCAATGATATCCCTGAAATGTATATACCAGCTTCAATCATGCATGGTATGATAGTTATATACTAAACATAAAATATTTTTTTTTATTGAACAGAAGGTTTACAAGCAAGTGACTCACCCGATGGTAAGTAATCATCACTGCCCATGGACATTTGCAATATCACAGAACTTGCAAATGTGTTGCCAGCCTAAAAGGTGGGAATTTTTGAAAGAGGGATAGAGAAGGAGTGAGAGGGAGAGAGGGGTGGAGTAAAAGGGAGGATGGGGCATGGGCCACCGGCCACCTCTCTAGCCATGAAACGAAGAAGTAAAATAACTTCTACTTCATGCCCATTTTCTGAGAGCTTGTGGTGTCAATCTTATCAAGCCAGCCCATTAAGCAGCGGGCGCAGCTGCATGGCTCTACCACCATAAAAAATACTGTCTGCCACAGCAGTAGATATAATAAGCTTTTTTTGCATGAAAAGCCTACAACAATATTCTTATGAGCAAAACCTAATGGTTGAATGGCATAATGAAATGAGTGTAAATTGAAAGATTTTGTATTTTGTGTAATAAATCATATAACTGTCCCTCACAATCCTCAGCAAAAGAATGAAGGCTCTGTAAATATTTACATAATATATTATAGTTATCACTACACAAACTTAAACATACATTTGTCTACTTTTTTTAATAAACAAATGTTGTAAAATAAATATTATTACAATTCCTTTTTTTTTATATTTATTTTTTTGCAGAATAAAAGGTACTCTGTCATACTTTCACATGCAATAATCACTGAGAAATGGATTATAATCAATTTCTCTATTGCTGCATAAAAGTAATACAAAGCAACAAAAATAGTTTTATATGAATTAAATTATACAGTAAAGATATGCTTGCTTAAAACTGTAGCTTAATAATGAATTTACCATTTTTAGGTATCAGAAAAAAATTAGCTCATATGACAAAGAGGAATGGGAGACTATGGTAGAACAGCTTTTGATGCGCGGAACATATCGGCGACGCATCGTAGATTCATTCTCTACACATGCTCGGTCATATCTAATTGATGTGGATTTAGTCAGAGGTCAGATTAATTCACTTATCTGCTGATAACTTTCTCTATTAATTTTACTTTGATGTGCAGTATTTCTACTATAGTAAATTATGTTTTGTAAAATTGTTAATAATTCGATTATTAATGCACTTGTTATGGCTTAGTTGAGTACAAAATGATAAATGTGAAATGATAATGTTCTGATTGCAAACTTGCAAGCAAAAACTGATGATTGATGACTGAACAAAAAAGATCTAAATTGTAATTTCGAATCTAAAATTAAATGTATTTTTTTTTTTCTTATCTCTAGCTATTTTGTTGTCTTATTTCTTATCTCAATAAGACAGGTCTATAAGACTGGACAGACCTACTGTTAAATTTTTCTGAATTTAGTTTTTATTAGATGACATATATTCACTTATAAATCTACATTTATAGGTTCATCATTTCCCAAAGCAAAACCCACCCTTGGTATGCGCCGAGTAGTATGGTTTGCCTTAGTCCGTCTGGTATTTCTACCAGTGTTATGTCAATGGTGGGCTCTACAAACATCTCCGGCTTGTTCTAAATTCCTACTTGGGTTATGGATCTTACAAGTACTGAATATGACACTATATTTTGTAGCCCCTAGCTCCCTGGAAATGGATGTGAGTATATTTTAGACATCTATTATCGCCCTATCTCATGAATTAAAAACAAAAAAATAACACAAGCTATTATTACTATTAAGACTTTAATTATCAGTTGTCTGATCACCATAATACAGGCTCTGCCTAGTGTGGGATTAGATGGCAGTGTGTGAGACGTCTCATGATATTATATTAATGTACTTGAAAGTTCTTAATGCTTCTACCGTATTCTTATTAATATTATAAATAAATTCCTATAATTTTTAAACATACCAGTTGATTTTATAATGTTCACTACAGTGCTTATTTTCATTACTTACTCTTGGTGAATTTGAAACCCAACAACTTATACTATTAAGTAATTGTGTATCAATTGTTTCCATACAACAATATGTATTTAATTCAGGAATAGTTAATTTTAGGCTAATTGTTGGGTTCTACCCTTGGGTCTGATGTTGGTGCTGAGTGTGGTACACGCACAAATCGTGAGTACCACAGAAATGGAGTTAGCTCGCGTACGACCACGATCTTCTTATCGAAGAAAATTGCCTCGTTATTTTCGGTAAGTCTTAGAGTATGAAAAAATCTTAATATTAATTACATTAAGCGAAAACTGTATGCTCCTTTACGGCCTATTGCGCACATAGAGGAAGATTGTTTACGTTTATACTCTCGACGTCAAACACGTAATCTGTCAATTTACAAAGGAATTGCGACCATACACTATCTCTAAAACCTACTTAAATAGGCATTAGCCTCCTTTACTTTGCCCTTATTTAAACAAATTTTTCATTAATCTCATCTCTCGTCAGTCTAAGAAACAGTAAATTAGATAAAAAAATATATATATTTATTTATTTGACTTTTAAAAGGAGATCCAGATCAGATTGCGACGGAGGAAGCGGTGTGGGATCCGCTGAAAGCGGGGCTACTTCTAGTCAAAGTAAAACTCCTACTAATAAACACACTAAATTTAGACGGCGACAATCTAGGTCAGACATTATTGATTCTGGACTAAGGTAAATATGTATACCAAAAGTTAAAATGTTTTAATAGTTTTAATGACTGAAATTACTTACATTCACTTTTATTTCAAGAAAAAGGAAAAAGGAGCTGATCAAAGACAATCTTACAAAAGATCAAGGCCTGCCCGATAAACGCAAATCGCAAGTTAAAAGTAAAGCAAAAGATTCGGATGACGAAGATTACATGGCGTGGAAAAAGCCGGATCTGAATGCGCCCATTGTGACGTTTACTCCGCCACCCGACGATGCTACACCTAGCTCGTCATTTCGATACAAGCCTAATATAATGACTAAAAAGTACCTGGAAAGCTACAATGTTCGGCAAAACCTGCAAAACAATATCGGTAGACCGATTTTCGCTGACGGCGATGATGGCTTTGAAAGCCTCAACGGTTACAACTCTAACGGCAGTGACGGAGAGAATAGGGCGAAAGAGATCTATCGGACTAAATCAACATTAGAAAGCGTTGATAAAGAAAAAACTATAACAGAACCGACTTCATTGCATATCAATGACAAAGAAACTAATGAAACGGATACCATCAAAATAACGGACGAGTTCTTAAACGAAACAAAAAAAGAAGACGACGAGAAATCGATAGAGCCAGACTCGGACGGTGGTATCCTTAGGAACAGCGGCTCAATAAGCAAGCGAATCGGAGTGAGATTTAGAAACTCATGGGCGAAAGAAACAATACAACCGGAGTCCAGCGAAGACGATTTCACCGATATCAAGAAGAAGGAAAAGGTAAGCGGCAATTATATCTAATTTAAACACGCAATGCTAAGTGCTAAAATTTTGGCTAAAGATAACGAATATATTATACACGAATAACCAATATTTTGCGACAATAGGTGATAGAAGGGAGAAATTCTCAGCACGTGAAATCAGGTAGCTATTCGTTTGCTTTTTATTGCATGCGGTATTGTAACGGATTTCAGTTTGGATTTGTCTAATAATGGACACTAATTGGATGAATGTTTGTTCAGAAACTAGGCAATTACCAGTCCTCGTCATCCGATGGGGAATGTTCAGCTTCGGCGCCATCTATTGCACTACCTTCGCACCATACCATGTCAGACTGGGTTGGGCAAATAACTAACAGTAAGAGTTTTAATCTAAAAGTCAGAACCTTCGTCTCGTTTTGCTCTACAAAAGTTATCGATTTATTTGACGGTGTCTTAATAAGTTCATCACTAAACCGGGTTTAAACGAGACGATTGTGAGTTAAATCATTATTTAATACCGGTTCATATTTTTGGTTTCATGGAATTTTAAATTAAAACCCGATCAATAAATGATTTAGTCTTATGTTAACAGGCGAAGAAAGCAGTTATTGTTCCCAATCGGAAGGAGGTCATTCGGATGTAGGTTTTCACTATACTGCGGACAGTGCATGGGACCCCTTCACTATTCTTGACCCCACTAGCGATACAGGTTAGTTGTCTATTTTTGTCATCTAATGTCCTGTAGAACCTAACATAAACACAGTCTAAGGCTGTTAACCTCGTAACCCAAAATAATCCTAAGTTATCAGTCATTAGCAAGCACATCGTTTATAAAAAGTGATAGGTTTA
The DNA here is from genome assembly GCA_018247575.1 of Eurytides lysithous rurik. Lineage (NCBI taxonomy): Eukaryota > Metazoa > Arthropoda > Insecta > Lepidoptera > Papilionidae > Eurytides > Eurytides lysithous. The sequence continues at coordinate 6,990 of DWHO01001425.1, forward strand.
AATTGCTAATTAAACAGCTGTTCAAATTGAACCAATTAATTGTTTTGAGTTAGTCTTTAAATGCATCTTTTTGTTTTTTTTTTCTTTCACTTTCAAGTAATCGTGCAAAATAAAAAAGCAAATAACGTTCTGCGCTGCATCCTACTCCAATCCACATAGCCGAGAGAAGGCTCAAATAGCTCAATGTCAGTCACTCAAGCTCAATGTCGCCTTAAAGTTTGCCTTGTTCATGAAAATGAACATCCAAGCCGATAATACGTAAAAACAAACAACATTCATCAATACCGTGATTAGATTAACAAGTGTGCAAGGCCATAATAATTTCTTCTATTTACGCGAATACATATTATAAAACGCGATAATTTCGTGTCATAAAACTGAACACTTTTGCGAGCTTCTATATAATCATAAGCCCTCATTCACAACCACATATGACGTTTACCATCGCATATGCATATCACTTCAACATCCAGCGTATGTACCACAACCGTTATCAACCTATGCCCCACAAAGTCTATCGACTGCGTCATGATTAAATTTGTTTTGTTTTGAAACTGCAACCAAGTTCGCAATGGAATAAAGCAAGTACATTTTCGTTTGTACAGCCAGATTTAACTTATTTTTATTTGAGTAAGCCATAAGAAGGATTTGGTTTATACCACTTCGCCCGTTTACTTGGCGGGCTTCGCTTACTGATCAGAGCAAATGAAAATCTGTAAAAACTTACTTAACACCGTGTGGTCGTAATACCGTAATTGTTAAGATAACAACAGAATTTGCTGCCTGTCGCTAGCATAGTAATAATAATGTCTTCCCGACCGAATTCGGTCACGGCGGCCAATCTACAAGTGCGCAGGATATATTATAGTGCATAAGCGTTTGCGCAGACACAGGTGCTCTCACTCTTTCTTTACTGTCATACTGATGGGACGTAAAACCGACACGACCGGAGAGAGATCAGGCGCAGAGGCGATAACTTTAAACCAACCCCTTAATAACGACTTCTCCAAGCCACCGCCAAATGAGGTCGATAAGAAGCCGGGATCGACTTTGTACATGCCTATCCGACGCATGAATCATCTTTCATGCAAACGGGTGATCAGCCCATAATGCCCTAAGCAAACTAAGAACAACAGCACAAAGTCATTGCTCTCCGCGGGATTCGAACCCACGACTCCCGATCTGTAAAGCGCGGACCTATACCACTCGGCCACGGAGGCAGTTCTAGCACAGTAATAAGCATTTGGCATAGCGTACATTCATGCACGAAAGATCTGCCGTGAACCAAAGCTGACGCTATTCGTATAACCAGTGAAGTGCACTATGTGGGAGCGGGGCTCCACTCTTCGCGCTGAGCTGTCCGCTGTAGACATCAGCTGGTGCGTTGTGGCTCGTGCAGAGAGAGCGATGGCGGCCCACGGCGCCCTGTGGCCCGGGCTGCTGATGGCGGCTTTAGTGGCACTAGTCGCTCCAGCTATCAGGCTAGTGCAGGTGAGATGCGCTAACTTTATAGGCACACTACAATTCACTCTCCCTCCTCCTAACAATTCTGCGTAAAAGAACATTAATTATCCCCCCTTTCTATCCTTCCATCTTAATTAGGCAGTATTTATAAAGACACTGCTTCTTTTCTTCTAGTTGCTCTACTTTTTGTTTCTCTAATGCTAACTACACTGCATTTATAGAGCCACTGGTGCAGTTGAAATGCGCTGCCTCAATAAACTCACATCAGTTCATCCTCCTCATAAAAGCACTGTGTTTTTAAATCTGTTAAGATTCCTCTCTTTCTCTTCTCTCATAATTGGCAGTATGCTGCCATCTCTCCCACAGCATCGTTCCCTACTATGCTGTTTATAAGAAGGTCTCATTTCTAGACCGTGGGTATCATTTTCGGTACTCTTTACACACACTTTAATAATTTGTGAATATGTAATTTATTATATAATTACGTGACAAAATGGCACGTTGTGTGCTTGATAAACGACACGCTTGCGTATAACGACACGGTACCACATAGCACTTTATATTACACTCGTTCTACAAAATATCTCAAGATTCAAAATCAGTCTTCAAAGACGCAAAATCTTCCCCGTCAATCAGCTTCTCTTCTTATTGTCGAGTCGATTTTACTTATAAGAACAACTACAACTAAGCAACTTTTCCACCTTTGACGTTCAACACTACTTTGATCTTAAAAAATGAAAGTCTTAAAACTTTCCCTTCTGGTTACTGGGTCATCTGTTTAGATACCTTGTATCGGATGGTTTTTTTTAGCCACTGGCCGCTATCAACTGCCCTAATGATGATAAAAAAACAATTACAATTGGTTTCAAAATATATTAATGCAAGATGTTATTAAACTGTGACGTCATCAACACACAGGACTTACAATGAAGGAACTCAAAATTGTTCATATCATAAGGACTTATTGAGCTAAATACGAGTTCAATCCTTCTCAATGAAGACATTGATTAGTGAGTACGATTTTAGCGTGTATCAAGAATGTTAGACATTTCCATTGCGAAGTCAAGCAACAGTGTTGAATTCAAAGAATGCACAATTACTTATGTTAAACCAAACAGTCTAGACAGTTTATTTACAAACCTGATCTGTCTATTTACCATCATTAGCATCTTTAACATATCGTACATTTTAACTACATATTTTGTATCATTAATTATTATATTAGCCTAGATAGGATGTATAATTAGCAATATTAAAGTAGGAATTCCAATAAAATATTCCAATTTGAATTTGTTATGTTAAAAAATATGGATGTTATCTTTTGCCTTGTCTACTACGTTTAATTGTACTATGCATTTTGTTCTATACTGTGTGACTCGTAATAAAATCGTTAATTAATAATAATTAAAGCTTAATGGCATTAGCTATCTAACCTAATGCCGGACAAAGCTATTACTTGCTTTGTATACTTTAGCTCGAAAGATTCCAGAGTCATTCCATTGCTATTTCTTATTTGTGGACAAACAACCTAGGTTTAAATCACAACTTTAGAACTAATGGTTGATAATTAAAATCTCGAAAAACCTGCATAAAAATATTTCTTTGATATATGAAGCTCGACAATCCGTACTGTAATTTTTTTTATGGAGCCAAACGAGCAGACGTAACAAAGCAAGCGTTTGTAAAGAAGTTGTAAAGTTATTGGTAGCCTTTAAGGCTCTCTTTTTGAAGGACCCTATATCGTGTGATACGGCTATGGTACATATCTTTTACTATAAACGATAAGAGATCAAAAGCCTTATTTCAGGTCGCCATTGACCAGGACACTAGAACTGATGAGGAGTTGCAATCGCTCTCTCTCCTGTCCTACATTGCTTCGCTGGTCGTGAACTATAGCCAGGGTTCGCCTTACTTCATTTTCAGCGGGGCATTCGGAGACAACGCATGGTGAGTTGTTACTTTATGTGGTTATTTTTAGGAAAGGCCAACCAATATCGCAATTATCTTAAAGAAATTAGTTGAACTTGTGGTCATTATGATAGCCAGAGTGCAACTCAGGGTTTGAATTTCCACTACCGTCGTCACCCAAAAGTTTAAATGATGCCCAGAATTACGAGAGAGAGAAAGAGGGGTGGAGTCAAGTCAAAACATGACAGTGCTTGAATACTACTGATTAGCGGTAGAAGTGTGACAAAGCAGTGGTGTAAGCCTTCCCCAGCCTGCCCTGCAAAATCCTATCATTACAAAACATGATAATTACAAGATAATTTACGTAAATATATTAAATCAGATAAAACAAAATTGTTTTTTTAAACGATAACGTAGATATCAAACATAAAATAACTTGTCAAATCGTAAATGTCATATTCATAAAATTATGTTTTGACACGTGTTGATGAAGAAGAATCAATAACGATCAAACTATAAAATCAAGAGGAAGAGAAGAAAAGAACATTGAGCAAGCTGTGTGATGATGATTTCTTGAGAATATTACATTGTTAAATGGAACTACTTAAAGGATTTTATCGCGTTTTATTTGATTTTAAGTTTTGAACGAGGATTTTCGGAGAATATTTCGTGTTTCTCCGCAGGGAAGTGACGACGAACGTACTTTCGTGCGTTCTTCGCTTCGCTCTGAGCGGCCTCGTGTTCTTCCTGCTGGCGGTGGCGGAGCGCGCGTTCAAGCAGCGTTTCCTATACGCCAAACTGTTTTCCCACCTCACGTCCGCTAGGCGCGCTCGAAAGTCCGAGCTACCGCATTTCCGACTGAACACCGTTAGAAACATCAAGACTTGGCTGTCGACCAGGTCGTACTTACGAGTGAGTATCAATAGTAACTCTTAAAGTTTAGCGATAGCAGAGCCACGCAATGGTCCCCACTTCTGCTGAATCGGTCCATTTAGTCTCGAAGCGGGTAAGTACCACCAGTGACGGTACTACCATACAAGCCCAAAAGCCCGGCTTGCCCTACTAAAGAGTAAAATTTTAAAATCTTAATTAGAACATAATTCCCGAATAATTTATTTTTATATTTGAGCGTTGCAGGAATTACGTGATAATTAAGATTTATAAAATTTACTCTTTAGTAGGGCAAGCCGGGCTTTTGGGCTTATATGGTAGTACCGCCACTGAGTACCACGACCTCACAGAAAATCAGCGTAAAGTGGAAGTGTTTTTGCTTCCGTGTTTCGTCCGGTGAATGAGATGGCCGGTGGAAGGAGGAAAAAGGGGGGTGTATCTTCGTCCCTAGTAGTAGCCATCGTAGCCTTGTGTGTATTTTTGTCCTCATCGAAGAAAACCTATAAACTTTACCGAATTTTCTCTTTATTGACTACCAATTTTGACACTAGCGTGTAACTCAAAACGTTATCTACAGAAAAAGTAATGAATTTCCTTTTTTTCGATCTATATACCATTCGAAGATAAATGCCCGAGTGTTTATATATTATCTCGTAATTTATTACTATAGCGCTTATAACGATATTTCTAACTTATTTCATACGTTTTTATTAGGTGAAAGGTTTTATTATGTGAAATAGTTACTTTGTAGAAATAGACTACCATTTTGAAGGTCGCTAACTCGTTTTGGTCCATAAATATCGCCGGCCTTATACTTAATACTGCGTGCGAAAATAATGTTGAAAGATTCGCATTATTGTGGGCTCGAAATTATATTTATTTAATTAATGATATGAGATTTATTTTTGTTGTTAATATGAATACCGATTTTACATAATACTAACAATACCCCAAAATTAATTTTCTTATTTGATTAAAAAAAATCGCTTTATTTTATCTTCAGGACTATGAAGATAAAATAAAGCAAATAACAGTGATTTTATATGGGACCAACCTAGCTGTTAACACATTATAAAAAAACAAATCGACGGTAGGAAGCGATTTAGTCGTATCTCGCAAAATCCAAACATACACCACAGCCAAAAACGATTTCTTTTGAAATAATTATTTTTTCATAACTCATAAATTTATAGCGATAGAGAGTTGAAATTTCCCATATATGTGTATTATCTTTCTGTTTAAACCTTACTTGATATAGTTTTACTGGAATATCCTAATATTACCACTTCATTGATTTTCGCTTTCTGCCATCGAAAAGCTGAAACAATTCGAACAAATATAACGTTTACTACTTAATTTTTGAGGTCGGTTAAAACTGAAGAAGAATATACCGTACATAAACATTTATCATACATATATCTTGTATGGTATATTTTTTTCTTCAATATAAATATGTGTATATATAAAATATTGATTATGTAAGTATTATTTATTTTAATTTGCCGTTTTCGCTCTGCCTAGCGTCGAGGACCCCAGCGGTCGGTGGACGTCATAGTGTCGGCCGCCTTCATGCTAACATTGATCCTGTTGGCTTGTGTCAGCGCTCAACTGCTGCAAGTGAGTGAAATGTATTCATTACGTATATATATTACGTATATTACAGTATAAATCGCGGTGTACGAGTGAGATGAACGTATCTACAGTCTACTTCTATAGTACTACTACTTAATTGTTTTACGTGGTACGTAACAGCTTATAACAGCTCAAAAGAAGAAATATTCATACTCCTCCTCTGTCTACTTAAATGAGTCCACCTTAGAAAATAACTACACCATCGTCAGTTTTTCTATAGTAAGCAACAATACGCAAGTACTGTGTTTACCGCTTGGGTCTTTACCGCAGTTTTTACCTATAGAGACTTTATATTCCTAGAAGATAAGCGTATGCAGCACAAAGCCAAACAATTTAAAAAAAACCTTCAAGTTTTTTGGTAAATTTCCACCTTTACAATTTTTACACTTTAACACATTCACTGCTGACCCAAAAAATCGTTCAATGCAACGGCGACTTTCCACACGTTCAATACGATTGTTTTCTTTTACAAAACACATATGTGTTGTCCGCACGTGCGAACCGACAGAAAAACACACCGGTGTGTTTACCGCACTGCGAGACGCGATTTATTTCGAACACACATTTGTGTTAAGCCCCACGATCGGTTAAGTAAGATGATCCATACTTCGGTTGGGCGTGAAAAGAGTCGGTCCCGGCTTCTTGTCGCGCCGTCTAGTAGCGGCTTAGCTGAGCCGTTACTAAGAGGTCGATTTAATGTTACAACCTCTGCGCCTGATCTGTTAACGGTCGATTCGAATAACCGTCCCATAGGGCTTTGAGAATAAAAGAGCTCGTGTATCTGCGCAAATGCTTGTGGACTATAATATATCCCGCGCAGTTGGATGATCTCTTGTAGATTGGCTGCCGAGACTGAAATCGGTCGGGAGGGACATCATTATCACGTAATGCGATATCTCAACCAATTGTTTCGCCACAGGCGGACTCTGCAAAAAGGTCCTAGCACTTGATACCGACTTGTGCGGTACTACCGCCAGAAACAAAAGCGTCCACTACTGTGTAGATCAAGGTTCGGCAACCTTTTCTTATATACGGACCACAAATGTTATGAGGCCACGAATGTTATGTGGATATTGGCGCGGGCTACATTTCGTCTAATTAAGGATTTTTTTAAATACTCATATCGAGTATAAGGGCCGCACCGTAGTGGTTTGCGGGCCGCCGGTTGCCGACCCCTGATATGGATAATACTGCACAGGATTCAGCGACGTTGGAGTGCGGCTGGCTGCTGGAGGCGATGGTGTGGTGCTGCTGCCTCGGGATCCACCTCCTGCGACTCCTGACCCTCGGCAGCAACGTGAACCGCAAGTACCGCGGCTGCCTATCGGCGATACTCACGGAGCAGATCAACCTCCACCTGGCCATAGAGCAGCGGCCCGAGAGCAAGGAGCAGCTGACCGTCGCTAACAACGTGCTGAAGTTGGCAGCGGACCTGTTGAAGGTAACTGCTATGGCAATATCACTCTTCGAACACAGTGACGCTCACACATCACTGCTTAGAGCGGCGTTTCCTAATCTTTTTCGGTGCACGGACCCCTAGAAAATCAAGCACAAAGTCAAGGAGGGGCTCCTCAGTAAAAAACACAGGAATAAATTTCGGACAATTTAGTTTAGTTCTGCAAAGAACCGCGGGGTCCGCCGACCACAGGTTAAGAAACACTGGCTCATAGGATTCACACGCATTGCTTACACTTTGCTGCCAGGATTGAAGCTGATCATCGTAAACCACCTCCTTTTATCATTATCATACTTATCACCATAATTTTTCATACATTTACCTTTATCATGTTGATGATAAAGGTAGCGAGGATAAGAGAATCGGCGATACTCATCTTATCTGTCTTCTATCATCGTAGCTGTTGTGTTCAAAAGTAAAATGGCGAGTAAATCTTTCGTACGGATTAAATTAGTCCATAATATTGCAGTAGATTGTTTTTAGGTATCTGAGAAACAACAAGGAATATTACATTCTATATAGCGCTTTGGTCTAAATTTTTTTACATTCCCTTTTTGATTACTATGAACAAATCTGTTGTGCAGTTTATGTAAACACTCCTGTCTAATGAAATAAGTTTCTATGGGAGTAATATATTTCGTTAATGGCCACAAAAATCCTTTCAGTGGTTATAAGCGAAGAAACAAAAATGACGAAATGAAGCAGGAAATAATTTCGATTTTGTAGATATCTTAGATATACCATTTGAACGTTTTAAAACTGAAATTAAAAATATATTATAAAATACAAAGCCACATTTTACAATACAGGCAGAGCAAAATTTATGGATTTAATTTATTTGATCCGTATGTGCAATAGCTGTTATATTATAACATAAAAGATTTTACAAGAATTTTAAAAGAGCTACTGTTGAGTTTTTCACCAGCTCTTCTAACAGAGCTGAATTCTGAGTTGGTAGTAAATTCCTTATCGACTGACAAACGTACTGATTACACTGACATTTTGCATACAATACATTGTATTGTGTGACCTATGTGATGTCTACTAAGACATATCATTTTCTAAACCCAATGGAGTGGACCTCTGTATGTAATAGTTGTAAGTGTGTGTATAAATATTTATATATATATATATATATAAAAAATGGTATATAAA
>DWHO01001426.1:0-15495 GCA_018247575.1 Eurytides lysithous rurik
ATGCGTGTATGGGCGAGATCGTTTGTGCGTGTGTGTGTGTGTGTGTGTGTGTGTGTGTGTGCGTGCGCGCGCGTAAAATATATGCGTCAAATCAAGCATAAAAAATGAGATTTTTTAAGAAAAAAAAATATCTCTCGGATAAAAATAAAAAATCTGTATTCAATTATTTAAAAAATCGACTTCGCAAATATGCAGTTGTTTTTTCATCCTTTGCTGCCGTCGATATGTATCCAGTTTTGTGAACATTTATCATTGAGTGCTCGTAACCGGACTCTATATACTCTATCTGAATATTTGATCGTTATATTCCTTAAAGTCTATTTGGCGCAATAAAGACTTGACTCCACAGAATTCACTCGAAAAAGTGTACTTTTCAACGAAAATCTGTAAGGTTTTCAGAGAGAATTTTTAAGTGATATATGTTCCGTTTCGAATGGCTATTTTTCCACCGTATAACTACCGGGCATAGAGATATTCTATAGAGAAAGATATTCTATACTTTGGGTGACAAGCATAGCAAAATCTAATCACAATTTTGTCACCGCGTTGGGCATATTACGTATTTGTCTCGCCACACAGATTGCTGTGTAAAGGCACCGTAGAAATGACTTGACAGTTTAAAAAGGCAAAAAACGCCATTTCGATTCGTTATCAGCTGAGTTGATGATCGACTCGAGCCACTGGTAAATGATTAAGAGAATTTAAGAAGTCATAAACGGCGAGGCGTTGACGACTACGTTCCGGGGAGCCCGGTTTACGGTCGAACGCAATCGGTTACAAATCGTAACGATGTACGGATATGGTGGTTTTACTGCCCCGGATTTAGGGTCGGCACGACTCAATCCGCGCAGGTCAGTTATATGGCCGCTACTTTTATTATCTGCACACGCCCAGCTTTATTGTCCGCGGAGCGAAAGTGTACCGCGCGAAGTCTTTGTGGCGCGCGCGAATTGAAAGGAACATTTTACGGTGTCTTTTTTAAAAGACAACCTTGCTGTAAAAGTTAGCCGTCATACGTGAAGTATCGCAGTGGATGTACGAATAAATGAATGATATTGAGAAACTTGTGCAAGGTGCATATGCAAACAGAGAGATAATAGAATAACCTATAATCGGATAGGAAGTCACACACAGCACACGAATTATAGAGTCGAGACCGGTGGCGCAGAGGTGACGTCATGGTTGCACGCCATAGCGATTTCCGGCATAGGATGCGATCCCAAAAAGCCAAAGCTCATCAATAGAACCCGTTCGGATTCGTCTAGCGCTTAACTGCGACCAGTCGTTCTGACGTCACAGAAAGAAAGTGTTTCAATTCTTGATTCTTCTTGATTGAATTGATGATTACAAATATCGCTGGCTAAGTCACCAATTTCATTCTGGACATGGAGGAAACTTTTTCATAAAGTTGACGTCAAATAATATTATGTTAATGATAACGGCTTCAAAGTTTTTAATCAATGACATTTCATGATCATCATACTATTGAGAGAGATCTGCAAAAATATCTACCTTATATGTGTACCCAAATAATTTGATTTGATTTGAAAATAAATGCTGTCTTAGTTTATCAAGTGTAGCAGTTCCTCATATATTCAAAAGCAAATTAATCATATATTCATTGCAATATTTCTTGCCTTGAAGCGCATGAAAGTCATCAGCATCCTGAAAGTCTCCTATAGAATGTAGAAACTTCAAGATGCTACAAAGTATTAGAAAAGCAGGAAGTTTAGATTGACATAAAACGCTGAACTGGAACCACAAGCTTCGTCTATGTGAATTTTCTGCAAATGACACGGATGCCTGCTTAGTAATACATTTTATATGCTAGAGTAAAACTAATAAGTGCCCTCCTTCGATATGTGCATTAAATTATTTATTTTCACCTCTTCGAAGATGTTTATTTCGTTAATATAAGGGCTTATACTCAGGTGAAGTGATCTAGTCAGACTGATCCAACTTCCCAAAGTGGTCAATCATCAAATCCGTACGGGCTGATGACCATCAGGAAACTGCATGGCGCTATCTTGTGCTAACCAGTGTGTTTAACAAGAGATGGCTTACGATGCCGTAAAATGGTCTTTGGCTATGGGCATTAAAAAAAACTTAATAAATTTTCATTACTTGTAATAATTTATATATTCTCGACTAACTAGTAGCTCTATGACCTGCTATCCTAATCTTTGTTATCGATGTAACAACAAATCACGCATATGTCACAAGATGCTAATTCTCATCCATCATAACAGAAATATTTATAGGTTGTAAAGTATTATCAATTATGTATATTTAATAATACCTTACAACCTGTGCGAATTGTTATGTCAAAGCTCTTCGAAGAATACAGAGCTTTAGATGTGTTACTAACATTAGAGAAAGTGACCGTCCGGCGAATGTGACCAGGGCAGCCTTGACGGTGGAAGTTCATCGCCCTTGGAGACGATGAACTTGGGTCATGGAAAAAAGCGCATCAGTTACGTAACGAGTAAACGAGGTGCGCCGCCGCCGGCGATGCGTTTTTACCACCTCCGTATAGATATACGAGTAGATACTCGTGCTATAAAGGACCTAGCATAAATGTAAATGAACTGTAGCTGGTTAATGGGCCTAGAGAAATACGTTACAATGTCTTGCACTTGTACAAGTGAGTCATATTTTTTTTTTAATTTTAAAGAATTACATGCATATGTAAAGTGACAGTGAAAGTGGTGTTAGAGCCACTCAGCTCTCCCTACGAAATGGGCCGGTTCGAACTGGATAAGTTACCGACCCACAATCTCAAAGAAAATTGGCACAAAGTGGAAGTGGTTTTGCCTCCGCGTTTCGTCCGGTCAGTGAAATGGCCGGCCCTTCCCTCTCCCTACCTCTTCCTACATCCGTGCAAGTGGGAACTCCTTTCTCCCTCAAAAACTTCCGTCCTTAAAGGCTGGCAACGCATCTGCTAGTTCTGTTACGCTGCAAATGACCATGGGGGCGGTGATCACTTACCATCAGGTGATCCGCTTGCTCGTTTGTCAGGCTAATCCATAAAAAAAAGATTATCGTCACCCATTTGCAACATTGGAAGCGACTTAATCAGCCTCCACGTCGATTTTACATCAATTGCACCAAATTCTCTTTACTTCGTTAGTACAATCGTCATCATTTTACATTTATTTACATTGCAGAACAAGAATAATAAAATTTCAAAGTCGGCGGGTGATTCCAATTGCTGTTCTACCTCGTTATATCTTCTTCAAGTGAGATCACGTTTTCTTGGTTTTCCTTCCCCGTTTCTTTACATTCACATTTTAAAAGACTCTTCATCCGGTATTATTGTCCTTCTTAACGGTTCGCTGTTGACAGATACAATCAAATACCATATTCGATTTTACGCTAAAGGGATAAACAGCTGTAATATTATCTTCTTGCTAAGCTTTTAACTTGGTTGGGACATTAAAGTCTATAATAATAAATCCCGTCGACACTAGAACTTACATTACTTGACAGTTTTATTTAACTTGGCTATCGTTTGCTTTCAACGATATTAAATTTGTTATGGAGTTTTAATGCTCCGAGGGACTATAATTCCATACTGTATTCTTCCCTATAAAGATTTTGAGATTTTATAACACCATATGGACCTCAAACGAGAACGAATACTAACAAAATAAAACAAAACCTCCTCAGTGCCAATTGTCAAAATACCTACACTTAAAGGGCATTGCTGATACATTTTCGAATTGGTAAAAGAGAACAGTCAAATTGATTTACCAAATTAACCTAGTTCCCCAAAAGACTAACCCATGGTCATGAATTCCTTTGTTTGGTATTTAAAAGGAGCCACAGATCTTATTGACGTCCAAAATTAGAAGCTATCATTAGGTGGTAGAGCCACGCACGGTGGTGTTCCCGCTGCTGAATGGGCTGGCTCGAACCGGATTAGTACCACGACCTCACAGAAAATCGGCGTGAAATGGAAGTGTTTTTGCTTCCGCATTTCGTACATAAAAAAAAATATTCCACGCATTTTGATCTACCAGAAACTCAACAAACAATCGGAAGAAGTAGCCCAACCTGTATTGTGCTTCGCAAGTGAGGTGAGCGCAGAAGTGCGCGTACGTGTGCCTCGGCGCTGGGGCGCAGGTGTTCAACAGGGCCGCCAGCCCCAGGGGCTTGAGGCGCGCGATGTGCAGCCGCCAACGCTGCTCGTCGAACTCCACGCGAAACGGCGCGTTCTGATCGTGCGTCAGGTCCAACACCTGATGGAAATTGTGATTATTATTTTTTTTTCTTTGTTAAAAACTCAAACCCTCTGCCCCTTATTTAAGATTATATCTATATAAACCTTGTGTTATAAGAGTGTTTTACACGTTACACATTTACGTAATTTCCACACGTACAAACTTATGGATCCATGGTATTTACTATGACATGGGATGTCAAAATGAATGAAGGATTTCGCTGATTAAACTGCGTATTTCTTTCAATGTTCACGGTGTAGCCGGTTTCGACTACGGCGACCGATCTTAAATCTCACCAATCTTTGATTCACCAGAGTTCATGATTATAGCTTAATTTCTTTAAATATTTTAAATACCGTTCCAATTTCTCGAAATTCTTGTAATAACAATTGAAAAACTTTTTCTCCAAAAAAATCTAGTCCCATTATCGTTGTGGATGTACCCACAGCGATGACCAGTTACCATCGAGCATGAAAAGATACAAGAACAGAGAAACTACGCATACAACGCACCTCAACAATCGTGGAAGAGTCTGGGTTGGCTTTACTGTCGCCCATGTCTAGGGTCGCCTGGCTCTGATGGCCCATGGAGCCAACGAGACTGGTCTTGCTCGAGTTCTGCGACATCGGGCTGGAGTTTCGAAGGAAGAACACCTTCTCGGCGGTTGGGTTAGGCCAGGAGAGAATACCTTTCTTGTCTATGCAGCACAGCGCCTAGAGAAAATTTCCAATATGGCCGCTAAATGAATAGTCGGACAACAAAGGGCTAGGGGCCGAGCCCCTACCGGACTTGTTATCAAAACGTCGCGAATTCAAATCTCCGCAGAGTGCACCATATTCTAAGTGAAACATCATAGTTCCTGTTCTCTAGGTTTTACGTTTGGGTCGTAATAACCTTGGTAGACCATAAATAGCATTAATTCCTATATTAATCTGGTCATCTGTTTTGACCTTGTATTTGTATATCAAACTGTAAGTGTGCAAATAGCTTGAAATCAGTGAGGCTTGCACATTACTGGTTTATAGCAGAATAACTGGCAACGTACTATTCCAGGTGGGTTCTGGATTCAGATTGATGGATTTAGAACAACCAAGTTAGATAAGAGACAGTAAAGTTGGATACATTTCGTCAACTTCCTGCACATAGCATTCAACTATTTTGCAGAGGTAGAGCCAAGCAACTCATGCTGCTACTGAATGGCCTGACCGCACAGAAAATCGGCGTGGAATGGAAGTGTTTGTGCTTCCGCATTTCGTCCGTTGAGGTGGCCTGTGGCCCACTGCCCTCCCTACCCCTCCCATAAATTCCCACTTTAAAGGCTGGCAACGCATTCGCCTTTGACGTCGTGAATGCACATGGGCGGCGGTCATTTGCCTCCTACTCCATAAAAAAATGGTTACTACACACAAAACTAATAAATGGTCAAATTGGGGTATGAAAAAGGCATAAATGTAGATTGTGTTTGCAAGAAGTTGATTAAAGAAGTTAAGTTCCCTCGGTAATGAACTTTTCATTTTTAAAAAAAGGAAAGATTTTCTTACCGATAAGGATCCCAGTACATGAACAATGTTCGCGGTTCTCGATACCATGTCCTCTCTACCCAGAAGTATGTTGAAAAACGTCCGTCCCAGCGTGCGGAGGCTGTCAGGCCTCAGATTCGATTCGCTGAGGGCCTGTATAAGGGGATCGCTTGCGTCTTCCGATATAGAACACGATTTGGGTCGAACGTATTTCTGACGGGTCTCCGATAACAATTTAAATCTGTAATATAAATAGAACATTGTATGTTCACCGCCTATTTGGAAATGGTTGGAAATCATTTGTACACAATAAAACACACGAAATAAAACCTAGTTTAAGTTGGGTGGGATTGCAGAAATAAAAAAAACTATAAGCTGGCGCAATTAGACCATACCAAGTTTTTTTTAAATAACCATTTTAAATAAATTCTTTATTAAAATGTAAATAACATTGGTCATCTGGTGGAAATTGAACTGTATTTTTAGTTTTTGGTTAGACAAAAAAAATTTAACAGATTATCTTAACACTTGAACATTATGTGCACTTCTATACATATTGTACAATAGAAAGTATTACCTTGCCAAGCCGTAACAGTTAAGTGTTACCCATGCTATAGGGAAGATTATTTGTAATAGAGGTAAAGATGCGGCAATGGTCTGCAGAAAGTAGATTTCTGTCCAATGGGTGATACCAGGTAGATGATACATATGACGGAAGAAACATGCTACCACCACAAGGACTATCACAAGTGGCAATACTATTCCCTCCATTATTTTTACTGTACACTGTCAATAAAAATATATTTTTTATTATTATTAATTTGTGCAAAATCGTTGGTGAATTAAATGTTTTGAAAAATATTTAATGATTTAATGGAATTAATGACTTTTGATGGTAAGCGAAATGCTTTTCCATAATGACACTTTTTGAGTTTGTATCACTCAGAGATGTAAGTTGGTAAATTTGGAAACAACCTACAAATTGAAACAAAGTAATGCTTGCACTTGCTGCTTGCTTAAAAATATAACGGCCAAATAGGTTCTGCAGACATTTCGGTTACCATCAGGCAATTCGCTTGCCTTATAACTTTATCTAATAAAAAAAAATTGAAAATAATATAACACTTGCCAAATATCTTTGTTTTTCAAACACTGTTACTGGTCGGTTTGTTGCCTGTTCTAAAGCTAATTTTAAATTTTTTAAATATGGTGTTTCTAGCATTTTATAGGCTTTATTTTGGTGTGGTGTACAAACTCTGGGTGTTGAAAAATTTTCTTTATTCTGAAAAAAATACAACTTCACACTTAAAAATTAATTTCAACAATAAAGTAGCTATGTTTTTAAACATTTATTTGTTTCTGTGTATGTAAAGTGAATCCATGCCTCATGGGTTTCAGTCCCATAGGGGCAGTGTTTTAGTATTTTTGTTTCTAAGATTAATTGGGGCATAATAGGTTAATCGTTCAATAGCTTGATAAGTTGGCTCGATTTTATGTCACTGCCTCTGAACCAAATTTTTTATCTAGTCATGTCAGAAATCCATCCTACCAGGCTATGAGAGTTTTAATTTTCAGAAAAGAGAGAGTGCACTATTTGGTCAAGTGTGTATGCTCACATAGACTAGACTAAATAATATCTCTTGTGCATTTCTTTGATTTTTGACTTGAGTATTATAATAGTTTTTATTATTAATCAATTGGGAAAGTGACATACATACCACTAACATGTGATACAGCTACCAAACATTGAAACTAATTATAGAGACAAATAATTGTAGTGGGTTTAACTACAATTTACCTGGATACCAGGCTGAAAAATCTGTCCGAAAAACAGTTCAGGATCATTTGGCTGCAGGCCTTTACAATGACCTGGGACTTCTTGTCCCGGTCTTAAGACTATTATATCTCCTTCCACAAGTAGTGCCCATGGTAAATTAACGATTGTTCCTGTAAGTGTATATTTAAATTATATATCATGATGCTTTTAAAATGTAATTAAATAAAACATAGAGTATTACACACTTCATAAGTGAGCTCTATACAAACAGTGTATAAGTATGAAAACTCAAAAAATTTTTTGTTCAAATTTAAGCAAAAATGTCAACAGCACCGTTACCAAGTCTATTTTTTTCTTAGCCTTACACACCTTAACACTTTCCCAGTCAAGCTGTATTTTTATGCGATAAAATGTGTTTTGTGGGGTAGTGTTACTGGACCATTAATCTTCCCCATCAGTTTTTGAATAAAACAGTATAAATTACTAACCATCTCTATAAGTCCATTGTAGTATAACACATGGTGAGAATGGTGCACACAGATGAGGATAATGGTTTTCTTTCCACTTTGCCTTGTTAATGGCATTATTTAAAGTCTCTGAATGACAAATAATAGATTCATTTTTATAAAATACATACAGATATTAAACATAATACAAATACTACTGTATCTGTAGTGCATATGATTTATATTTACCTAACACTTTAGTTACCCGTATTGAAATTTCATTTCCGTATACATATTCTTCATTAAATGCAACTATAAAATTTACAACTAAAATAATAAAAAGAAAGAAAGCCTCCCATAGTAGATATGATTGTGCTAACAAAGTTTCTCCTACTAAATAAGTCAAAATCAAAAAGATAATGTAAATTAGAATTATTGTATAGGCAACTCCTGATAAAAGAACTTTTTCAGACGAAAAGGATATTATATTACGGACAAAACCAAACCTGAAAATGAAAAATCGATTATTATTAATATGAATAAAAATCTGTTAGTATCAGGCTGTCAAGGAATAATATTGATACCCTTTAAGATTCTTCTGTTTGTGTTCTTCTATGACACTATTTATGTCATTTCGTAACTTAATTAAAGCCTCTTTAGTTGAGTATCCCAGTATGTGTTGTTTATTATCGTCATCCATTATATAACGTTTAATTCACATAGTTCATTGTGTTAGATAATAATTAGGTTTAATTCATACTTATGTAAAACTTCAAAAAACATAAACACGATATACGTAAAAAATATAAATAGTTGATTGATTCTAATAAACGACATTTGACATGAACTGTTCCGAATTTATTAACTCAATAAAAATACTAAATTGTCTAAGTTTTTTAATAATATTTGTAAAAATGTATAAACTAAGTGTATTGGTTTTAATTTTCAATGTGATTTAATACAAATAATAATAATTTTGTAAAGTTGAAAAATTAATATTTATATCATCCTAAATAACTATAGATTAACTAATAGTTATATTATACAGATTTGATGATTTTGATGGTATGAACATTTGAACAAAAATCACGGTTAACGTGATATTAAAGTATTTTACACATGGCAGCATTGCAAGGTTTTTTTAATTTATTGATTTGTTTTCGACGGATCAACGGAGTGAAGTTCGTGCTACTTGGAAATACCTACTCCAAAGTTTTTCTTTCCATTTTATGTAAGTACTTACGCTATTTAAGGCGTATTAATATTTCATATGTCCATCTGGACTCCAGTCGCGCAATTTAAAGTGATCTTTAAACATGTTTTCATTCCAACGGTACTAGTGGCGAAAGATAAATAAGTGTGTCGGGTTGTAGCTGAGTTTAGTCAGTCAGCCTTGTGTCATCGTGTCGGGACTACAGTGCGCCATTTAGCTCGCGATAAAAAACACAAGGAATGTGTTTATAGTTTCTTGAAGTAAACTCGAAACGACGGCAAGCCAATTAAATCGTAATGTTGTGGCAAACGTTAGACATTTAGGACAATATCAGTAATGGCAAATAACTGTTTAGATACTCGTAACAGAAAAACGAAGTGCAGTTTAAGGAAGAGACCACTGTTTAGATCATGGATATGGTGTATTTTGATGAAGTGTTTCATAAGTTTGCCTTGTATATTTTCAAAATGCCTTGGAGTAGATATTACCGTAGCCGTATACCCTCAAGGTGACATCATTGTACCTTACGGAAAACCTCTGGAGATATTTTGCGTTGCTGAAAATTACTCTTCTGAAGACCTCGAATTCACATTGGCTGGAAAGCATTTTCCATCGACAATTGTAAACAGCACAACACGGCGCTTGTACATCGAGAAGCCAAAGAAACAGCAAAACACATATTATTGTAAGAACAAGAAAACAAAAAAGATTTGCACAAATCGTGTACTAGTTGATTCGCCCCCAGAAAATGTCACAGACTTTAACTGTATATCAAAAAACCTTGAAGTTCTTAACTGTTCATGGACTTCACCTGAATCTTATAGTAAAATTGATTACAATCTGACATTTTTTATTAATGGAAATTCTGTACGACCATGTGTTGCAAAAAAGATTGACAACACCAGATATTGCACTTGGAATACAAGCAGTCAACCACGATACAGGCAGCAAGAAGAAGAATTCTATTTTAATCTGAAATCATGTAAAGTATTTGGCTGTAATGAACAAAATTTTACTGTTGACCACTTTTCAGTGGTTAAACCAGACCCCCCCACAGACTTGAAAATATTGAGTAATGGTACACACAGTGTTGAGCTTCAATGGAGTATACCCAACAATATTGTTGACTTACTGCCCTGTGGAGTAGAGCACAGAATAGAGTACCAAATAGCCAAAATTGATAATACTGCATATTTTCACAGTGTTGATGCTTCATTCCTTCCACCAAGTAATAAGACATATAGATTCCATCTTAATAATTTGCCATATGCTCACATGCTGTATGAGGTGAGAATCTATATTAAGTCCAAGAAAGCTGTAAGTGACGAATTTTGGTCTGAAATTTGCTACATTCTGTTTTACACACTTAGTGAAAGGCCTGGCAGGCCGCCTGAAATGACTGCGGGAGGTTTCGACCAAGCGATTTATAACAAAAGACTTCTCTACGTGTATTGGAAACAGCTTGAGGAATATGAAGAGGCAGGGGCTAATTTTACATATAAAGTTCTTGTGTCCTTCGGTGGTATAACTCGGACCCACTTGCCTGACAAAAATAAAAGTTTGAGCTATGTTTTTCTAGAAGTTGACTCTTTGGAGGCTTTGGAAGTTTCAGTGTGGTCTCTTAACACAAATGGATCATCTGTAAACAGTAGTCACTTGTACATACCTCCTGTAAGAGACACCCATTCCTTAGATGTCACTTCATTTACTAAACTTGCCTATGAAAATGGAACCTATGAACTTTCTTGGGTGGGAATCGATAAGATAGATAACTATACATTGTTTTGGTGTCATCATAATGCAACTAAAATATGTGCTGGCAGGTTGGACTTTATGGTATTGGAACCACATAAAAGCAAACATGTAATTGATTTGCCACGAGACTACAGATACCAATTTGCAATTTCTGCCAATAATGGGACTAAAACTAGCGGTATGATTTGGGCTAAATGTGATATATCTAAAGATGGAATGGCCATGTATGGTTTTCCATTGCATTTGAATTATGATGTACCTGGGAAATCCTTTGTTAAATTGTGGTGGTTGATGGATTGTGCATTACAGGATGGTATTATTACAGGATTTAATATAACTTATTGCCCTGTAATAAGAACAAGCAGTTTATGTGATGCAAGCATTGGAAATCAATCGGTTTATATATCTGATCCCACTAAAATGGATATTAACATTACAAATCTTTTCCCATTCCGAACTTACCAATTCACAATAGCATTAAATACCATATATGGTTTAAAGACAATAGAAAATGCGACGGCTGTTATTACCACATCTGAAGATACTCCAACCAGTCCTAGAAATATAACAATATCTGATGTGAGAAATGACTCTATTAACATATCCTGGGACCCCCCACTACACAGAAATGGCAATATTGGTAAATATGTGATTAATAATTATGGCAAGGAGTTTTATGTCGATAATGTGTCTGGGACTGCCACATCGAGGAGGTTTGTAACTTTGAGAGGACTTCAAGGCTTTACCAATTATTCTTGGACTGTGCAAGCCTGCAATGTGGCTATTGGATTATGCTCGAAAATTGGGAAATATGAAAGTATATTTGTCAGGACAAGAATCGGTCCACCAAGCAGGTTGAAAGCACCTACTGTGAAAAACAATCCAGACATCCTGAAGTGGGAGCCACCAGAAATACCTGGAGGAACTGTTGATTATTATCAGGTAAGGAGAATTAAGGATGATATGGAACCAGAGATCAGGAATGCAACAGAACTGTCTTATTCCCTGACGCATTGCGAGGGAGTCGTCGTCAGTGAAACATATCAGGTAAGAGCTGTCAACTTGGACAACGATCCATATCATGGTGCTCTAGCGGATAAAGAGAATGTGAATTTAACAATGCCAATTGATAAAGGAAACAATGTGTATTACGGCGAATGGAGCGAACCAAGCACCGTAGCCTGCAGAAGTAGAGATGGACTGGCTATGACATTAATTCTAATGCTTGTATTTGCACTAATCGGTATTGTGTACTGTTCAATAAAACTTTACAAGAAATACAGAAAAATGGAGGATATTAAACCGGTTCTACCAAACGGACTGGGTATCCCTGAGAAAGATATATCGAAATATACTTTCGGCGGTTGGAATCCAACCAATAAGGAAGAAAAACCATCTTCTGATGAAGTCCTACTACTACCGAACAGTAAAACGACCGTTTCGTCTACTGACACAAAACAGAAAACAGGCGACAATTGTGGTGCGAGTGATCACACCGACAGCACTGGTCTATCAGACTCTTCCCGGGGCCCTGTTGATAGACAAGCGTCCACCTCAGACGACGGCTCCGACTCGTCCCTCCATATGGAAGTCGAAGCTGTAAAAGACGACGAAAAAAATACTAATCCCGAAGAAGACTCCTCTAACGACGACGTGGAGAGCTTCAGGGAGAACTCCTCGCACTACTTCGACGGCGGTTTCAAGAAAAACCCTATGAGCGGCTATGTGCAATCGGTGGTGAATCCGACGAGTGGCTACGTGCAATCTGCGCCGGCCCCTCTGAAAGTTGCACCGCAAGGCGCGACGTCGCCGCCCGCAAGTTCGAGCTACGTTATGGCCGGTCTAACACCGCCTATATTTACTACAGGCGTGTCGGCCCCGGGCTTGCCCAATCCTCCGTCTTCGGGGTACGTGCGTCCTGAGGACGCGCAGCCGAAGTCTATGCTGGCCCTCCCGAAAGTGGTCGCGCCGCCCACGAAGCTTTTGGGCCCCGAGAGCTTGCCAACAATGCCCACCTTGCCACCGCCCGCGAAAACGGGCGCGGACAACAGCTACATCCAGCTGCAGTCTTTGGACGTGGTCCCTAGTCTTAAGTCGAGTGTTCGTAATGCAGTGCCATTAAAGCCGTCCGCCTCCAGCGGGTATGTGAGCCCCGGGGACGTGGTGATAAATAAGCATTTGAACAACATGCTGTCCGCTGGACAGCTGACCGAGGAGTCCGCCATCTTAGATCCTACAATGTCTCCAGACGCCTACTGCCGCTTCTCCTGGAGCACAGACCCCGCGAATGACAATCTCCACTCGCTCCTCGCCGACGCGCCCACATTAAACCCCAATAAAAATTGAGTCAATCCGCACCTAATATAGTGACACAGCACTGATATAAATAGACTCTGTAGTGACTGAATTGTAAATATTGAACTTAAACTAACGTTATCGAGTGCTTTATAGAAAATATTGGACATATTACTACTTTATTTCAACACAAGAAAGTGGATGTGTCGTCTAGTGATAATTCTTGTGCCTTATTAATTTATTTTAGGTGATTTAAAAGAAGTTTAGTGGGTAAGATATTATTTCTTCTCAGTTTTCATAACCCAACTAGTCATAGGAATAATAAACGTAACAAGCTTTTGTTTAATGAACGAAGCGATGAAATATGCGTGAACACTGCACGAGTGTGAATTTTTTTAAAGATTACGTTTTCTTTGTCGCGTAATTCCAAAAGCAACTTCACTTGTTGCAGATCATTCACGCTGACAAAATAGTCGACAATGGAGGGTATCTACAAAGTCAATTTGATACCGAACGACTTGAGCATGGAGGAGAGCATACTCCAGATAGCCGAGACTCTGGACAACCTCAACGGCATAGTGGACGATGTGTTCGCGCGTCTGACACTCAGGATCGAACGGAACATGGACAGAACTGAACATTTGAAAAGGCGAATTGAAACTTCCAAATCCAAAGTGGAAAAGCTGACTGGCATGCAGAAAGCTATAAAAGTCTTCTCCAGCGCCAAATACCCGGCTTCGATCGTCCACCGAAACTACAAGTCTGTTTTCGATTTGGACTGCTACCAACATCAGCCTCGGAAGGTCGCCCTTAGCGGCAACACTCGGAGGCAGTCTAACGAGAAGAAGATACAGGTGCGGCACTTTCCGTCCTTACCACTACCTCTTGTCCGTCTCTCGCTAACATGTTTCTTCGTCATCAGGAAAAACTGCATTTTTATCACGTGAAAGTCGCCGACCCGAAGGACTCTGAGTCCAGACTGGAGAACGACCTGCAATCGGTGATAGACGACGTGTCGACGGTAGGGGACCTGTTGATATTCAACACGGACGAGAGTCCCTACGTTCGGAGCAATAGCAAGCAGACCGCTTACGTTCCTAGAGTGAACGCCAACATCGAGAACAAGGTGGCGTTGGACGATGCGCCGCCTTCGATAGTCAAGAGGAATGTGCTGAAGCGGGAGGCTGACGAGTATATGTACGCGCCGGGCATGGGAATGGTAAGAATGAACCTATTTCCTAGTCTAATAAGAGTGTCATTTAATTTCTACTTTACCTTGCATCTATTAATCTATACTCAACATTATGTAATTTTTTGGTTTTGCCTTTTTCAATACAACATTCAATGCAACCAGTGGCGGTACTACCATACAAGTCCAAAAGCCCGGCAAGCCCTACTAAGGAGTAATATTTACACATAATTCCCGCAATGCTCAAATTTAAAAATAAATTATTCGGTAATTATGCGCTAATTCTACTTCTTTGTAGGGCAAGCCGGGCTTGTATGGTAGTACCGCCACTGGTTGCAACGAGCAACAGATTTATGTAATTTTTAACGACTGCCCGCAGCAAATATTGAGGGAACTCCCGAATTTCAATGTATATAGAATAGTCAAAATCCCTCGTAATTCTAAATAACAAAGCTCATTGACATAATAAACAATACGGTGACGGACGCGGTGAATAAAACATTTGACATGTAACATTACCGTGGTAAATATAACATTTAAATCATTTCAATGATTTATTTGTGACCCATTAAACATTTTACCATTTCACTATGGCTTGTTACAAACTAGCATTTTTGATACTTATTTATAACTGTTTTTTATACTTACATACGTAGGACACTTTTTATCTAGATAAAATAAAGAAAAGGATTGAAGAATAGAATTCCAGCGAATCTTTTATATGGTGCATACACTTTCTTACACTAAGTCGTATACGCCATTAAAAGGTTTTCGGGCTTCCGCTAACTGCAAAATATAAAAGATGGTTAACGATGGTGAATTTGTGAATCGCATAGCTTAATATAGGATTTCCCCATTGCTTAATTGCAAGCTCCGCTCTTTCCTTGTACTGAAGATATCGAAGAATATCTAATTATTAATCACTTCGGTTCCGTGAAAAGCATCGCCGGGATAAGTAGTCTACTAAATCCTTTTTAATGATTACAAATTGCCTCGTTCGGTAGAGTTATTCGTCATCTCGCACGAAAAAATCTCGCCCGATCGGGCGACTTGGCACCTTTCGAATTTACCTAATAT
>DWHO01001427.1:0-15495 GCA_018247575.1 Eurytides lysithous rurik
AATTGCCAGCTGTTTGCGAGCGGTAACTAAGTTTTGTTGTATCATTAGTGATGGTATTAGTTAACGTTTTAACGAAAGCTATGCTTTACTATAAATCTTGGTTTGATTTATCGTTTACTGTAATTGCCTCGTTATTCGAATGCCAACGCAAACTGCTGCAATTTTATTAAATTTACAAGAAAACTATAAAACATGTTGCGGTGTCTGTAATCATTAATATTCGCCATTATAACAGGCGGTTGATGGGAGTTTTATGTCTTATTAAAGGGTTATAAAATTTTATGCGGTGCTGAAACTTGGCGCGACTTGTTTAATTAAAAACGCCTTGTGAATAATCATGAAGCTTTTAACGCCTTCTGCTAAATATGTTACCCACGCGATAATTTTATTAATATCCCTACGCTAATTCATTGAATGTTATTAAGAAATGCCGAGCAGCGTAATTTTTTAGCAATTTTAAGCAATAAAGACAAAATACTAGTCCCTTATGATTGATAAATTAGCATTTAAATGATACGTTGTAATTTAAAAAGTTTGTGTCGTCAGATTTTATCTTCAGCAAGATCTTGCCCGCGACTTTTCTTTAGCGACGTTTTTTTGTTTATGCCAATACACTATATGTGACACGTCTATTAAGATCTGTGATATATGGCGGCTCGTGGCCGATTCGAGTTTCAGGGATAATCCCCATGACTCGGGCTGAGTCTCATGCAGCTATGATCGCACGGTTGGGGAATCCGCTCTACGGGCGGATACCTTCTCTGACCGCGGTAGCGGTGTTGGTGTTGTACACGAAGACAACGTCTTCAACAAGGCGAAACTACGGTTGGTCTGGCTCCCCAGATGCCTCCTCCAACCGTAGTAGTTCTCGTGGGAGGGCGCGTCCGTCAGGAGGACGGGCGTGTGGCGGAGCGATGTTACGTAGGTGGGGGTGTGGTCCGTTGTCGGTGCGGTCGTACATACGACGCGCCAACCGGATCACAAACTCCTTGATGGTTTAGACGCGAAGGTCGCGGGCGATTACGTTGTTCCTAACGTAACGCCTTGCTCCCACGATCACTCGAAGGGCGAGGTTCTGCTGCACCTGGAGCCGGTGCCTATGCGCGGCTGAGGTGAGCGCGTACCACGCCGGGGCCGCGTAGGTCAGGCGCGAACGGACGTACGTCTTGTAGACTCCTACTTTGGTCTTCAGTGGGAGCTTGGACGCCTGAATAGGGTATAAGAACAGGCGCAGCGAGCGGTCTATCCGGCATCCAAGGTACGTTATAGTACTCTCGTTCTTTATTGCCTGACCGCGCAGCTCCAGCGTGGGCAGGTGGGCAATTCGCCTGACGTATAAGGCGGATGTCTTGCCAACATTGACAGACATCCGCCACTTGTCAAGCCAGTCAGGCAGCAGGTCCATCTGCCTCTGCATCTTCCTCGCCGCAATCGCCGCCTTGTGTGAAGACGTGAAGAACGCACTGTCGTCCGCATAAAGGGCCAACAGTACGTCTTCGTCCCTTGCAAGGGCGTTCTGCTCCGAGGTGGGGATGTCATCCGTGCATACAGGTGTGGCGACAGACAGATACCTTGGGGAACTCCGGCTCTGATACATCACACTGCCGATTCGACACTGTCGACATGCACGACGAAGCTCCGTTCCTCTATTAAGATCTATAAGAAGAAGATAGATTTGGAGAACTGTTGTTGCGTGGGAGTAAACAAACAAACAAACAAACTTCTTTGGTATAAGAAGACACTTGGTATTAGGGGCAATTTTATGAGATATTATAAGAGGTCCCACCGTTTTGAACACTTATTTTTGTGATATAATCTAAATTTAATAAATATAGACTAAATCCACTAGGTACCAAATTTTTTAAACAGTATATTTTTTTAAATATTAAATAATAATATAATATTGAAATGAATTGATAGTTATTTTATACATTTATGTAAATATTATAAAAAATAGTTAAAGTAATAAAGTAGTAGTTATCTTAAAATTTCATAACGAATTTTCAGAATTTCATAAGAATTCTACTTCCATATTATTATTACTCCTATATATTTGTTATTCTTACTACCTTATATGCCGATAGTTTATGTAAATTTTATCTGTAATATTGCAAACAAACACTTTATTTAAGACATAATGATATTTGATATTTCGCGTTTTCTTTAAGTCCACAAAATTAAATTGAAATTGAATAAGAATTTAAAATTAACTAAAGCTATCGTAATAAGTTGATACTGGAAGGCTTTATTTAAACGTCCGACACTCGAAACTATAAACGGAGTGCAATAAGTTGTTGGAGTGGCAAAGCTTGTTCATTAACGCTAAACAGCGAGCGGCGGCTTGAGCACGTAGGAAAGAGATTTGCGAACAGCTGCACAATCCGAAAAGCGACAGTTGCGAGATTTTCTTACAACGCAGTAAAGACTTCAATCACCAATTTGCTTTTGTTGAACTCGCCTCGAGGATTCTTAGAGAAAACATATATAAAACAAAATGAATGGAGAGAAAAGAAAGTTTTGTACTTTTGTTATTAGTTCACGAGAATAAATCTTTTTAATAAAAAAATGTCAACGTAATTATTAAAAAAAAAAGAGAGCCAGTCTTTCGCCTGTTCTTTTCGGGACTGAGACATTTTTTTTCCAAACATTTAGTAGAATACTAAACGTCAAAAAGTGATTTCACACGAATCTAATTTTGAATAAAAAAAAATTGACTTTGACTTTTAAGACTGACTTCCTTATGTCAACTTTAATAAATATATATAATAATGCTTCAGTCACCATACAATACGTAACGTCATCATAACATGTTTCTTTGATTTAATTAAATTGTTACTTTTGACCATGGATAGTCAAAACTTGAAGCTTAACTAATGTAGTTAAGAGGTTAAGTTTCCGTCCTTTTGAAGGGGATCTTGGCTATCTCTCTCAAAGGTAAAATGAAAATATATTTACAACTATTTTTTATTGGATGTTCTGTAATATCTTCTTGGTGCAATTTTGTATATTCCGCTAATAGTACATTCTGCTGTATCGTTATAGTATAGTAAAACACATATTATGTGGGAGAGACTCAAACGTTCATAAGTATAGGCTTCTTGGATTTTTACGAATTTCTATTAAGTCTCTGGTGATCTGGTGTACCATCGACTGTCAGTTTAGGAACAAAAATAACACTTCTGAATGAGAAAAACACTAGTTTATGCTTATATCATTATGATTATAAGAAGTATTTCTTGTTGTTTTCAGTCAACAAGAAAATTACGAACGAAAAGGCGGGTCACTTCACGTTAAGTTATTACCGGCCCCCATAAACATTCGTTGTACTCAAGGGATCGCAGAAGTTGACATGCATTAAGGAAGTATATTCTGGTGGCATAGTCGAATGAAAAATATTGAAAATTCTCCTTTACACCAGTTTCTATTCATGTAATTTTTTTTTATCGAATAGGCTGACAAACGAGCAAGTGGCCCGCCTGATGGTAAGCGGTCCCCGCCGCCCATGGACATTTTCAAATTATAGAACTTGCAAATGCGTTGGCAGCTTTTAAGGGGGGTGAGGGGGGTTTGAAGAGAAAAGAAAGGGAGTAGGAGTAAAGGAACTGAGGTGAGGTGAGAAAGTGGAGGGAGGGAAGAAGACCCCCCCCTCTTGATGGGCCACCGGCCATCTCACTCACCGGACGAAACGCGTAAGCTAAAACACTTCCACTTTACGCCGATTTTCTGCGAGGTCGTGGTACTTATCCGGTTCGAGCCGGCCCATTCAGCAGTGGGAACAGCTGCGTGGCTCTATAGTATTGCTGTATTAAATAGTAGAATATGTCTTAACTAATCGTAATAAAATTAAAGCACAGCGAACGCCTATCGTTCTGCTTTCAGTGACATTTGGGCGTCCCACGGTGTGGTATCGGTGTACTTTCCTCCCAGCAGATCGCTGGCCGAATTTGAAAGCTACTTTGACAAACTGGAGTCATTGATCCGGCAGTTCAATCTCTATCCGGTTCTAGCCGCTGGAGATCTCAATGCCAAATTTGCGGCGTGGGGATCCAGCGTAATCGACGCGCATGGTGGGTTGCTAGAGGAATGGCTCCTGGAGGTCGGGCTATCTGCCCATATTCGGGGCTCAGTGCACAAGTGCGTGCGGTCGCAGGGCGGATCAATAGTAGACGTTTTGTTCGCAAGCCCCGCCTTGGCATGCCGTGTTCGTGCCTGGAAGGTGATTGTAGGCGTCGAGACCTTATCGGATCACCAACATATCTACTTCGAAGTTGTCATCCTACCCGATGCATTGACTGGCCCAAACTGGCCTACGCAGGTTTGAAGTAGCGAAACGTCAGTACACCTGATGCCGAAGGCGACAGCACAGGGATCTAGGCCGATCGTATAGCTTCGGCGATCGCCGTTGACACAGTCTGCAGCCACAATTGGTACCGGCGATCGCCACGGCCATTTGTCCACAGCGGGAACAGCCAGCACACGCCACCATTGGTGTTTCGATCTGGCATTGAAGAGATCGACCCAAGTCGGAATTACCTAAGATGAGTCCGGAGCAGCTCGGTGTTGCTGTTCTAAGAATGAAAGCGAAAACCACCGCCCTGGGTCTCGACGGTATCCCTGGACGAGTCTGAGCTTTAGCACTAACACTTTGAGCTTAGGTCGAGGGTGATGTTTTCTGCCTGTCTAGCTCAAGCTATAATTCCAAAGAGGTGGAAGATGGGCAGACTCATCATCATTCCGAAATAAGAGTGTCCCATGCAATCGCCCTCCGCCTATCGGCCGATAGTGCTGCCGAACGATGTGGGCAAGCTTTTGGGATACTGTGTTAATTTCAGCGGCACAGCACTGTAGGGGACCCGGACCTGGTACCTGTGGAGAGGTAGGCTGAGAAGGCCATAGTTGCGCCGGATTTGGGGAAGATCGTGTTCCCGTGTCCCCGCCTGATGTGACAGTGACAGGTGCAACGTGGGTTTTTTAGTATGGTATCCACTCTACTCGAGACTCCCACATACCCCTTCCGCATTCCCGTTCGGCGGCGGGGATCCATAAATAATGTGGGGCTGGACAGTGGAGGCACTCCAAGTCGGCTCCTGCAGCTCTTTTTAGATGCGCTTTGAAGGGGGCTGTGGGGGGTAGTTCTATAGTAGTGTGGCCACGATTCCCTGTCTTCTGCAGCCAAGGTGCAGTCATTGAGGAAGAGGAGTGACGATATTTTGCAAGCCGCTCTCCGTATCCTCCGCGGCACGGGAGAGGAGTGCCGGTATTATTATGCCCATTCTCCTTACTCTCCGCGGCCGAGACATGGTGAACATCGGAGTCCAAGGTCCGCCGTTGGGAGCTGGGAGGCTTGTACGCTTTTGAGTACAGGTTCAAAAACAGCAAGCCATGCCTAGCTTTCATGGCCTCCAGCCAGCGGATTCGGGAGAGGGTAATCTCATAGGAAGCCGAGTAGGAAGGCGCGCTACATGTTCCAGCCTTTGAAGAGGGGGGATAAGGCTAGTTCGCATTGCGTTCACACTGGTGGGGTTGCGAAATTATGCGAAAGCGCTCCCGTAACCCTGCCTACATGGGTCTAGATGGAACATCGTGGCGATTTTGGTTGGTGCGAGTCCAACATTACCCGTCTTTGCACTCGCGATGGCGGGTATGCGTAGGCATTTTGGTCGGTTATCCGCCCCATCGGGTTATGAGAGTAAAGCAAGAGACACCTGTGTCTGCGCAAACGCTTGTGCACTTTGATATATTCTGCGTACCTGGCTGACCTTGATCTGATCTGACGTTTGTAAATCGTCCGCCGTGGCCGGAATCAGCTTGGAAGATTAAAATTGTAATAATAGAGTGTAATGTAAAAATAAAAGCGACATCCTCGATGAAGTTATTTCATCCAGGGTTTTACTTAACTAAAAGTTTTTAAACACACCGTGTAAGAATGATTAGAAAAAATATACAAATGATAATTCTCTATAATGGGCTAATTGAATGATTATAACGGGTGTTAATGTTTACACATAATCTTTCTATAGTGATAAAATAATTACTGAACAATATAAAATTTTTATCTGAATATTAATAGATAAAAATCTATTCTTTAGAAAAAAAAATGTAATTATAATATGCAAACATTCGTGTACTTGTCAAACTAACGGTAAAATATTACCAAAATACATGACCATTTTAAAATTACAGCATGCCATCGTCCAAAGTGTCTTTTGATGGTCGTAAAAACATTTCCCAACGACCATCCGATCTTGCTCACCCTTTGCTCCGCCCATCCGCTGTACTACAGCTTTTATGCCCTATCTCGAACATCTTAACCCCAATAATAAAATGCGGGCTGTAAATAGATAATAAGGGTGAACTACGCGGTAGACGCCATTAAAGGCGCCATCACTACAATTTAACTGTCGCTATCTAAGCGCACTAATCGACCCCGTGTACTGTTTTAATATCCATTTTATTATTCGAAAGCACTTTACTTCTTCTCGACATATTTCTTTCGCCCCCATCCTTTGCGGAGAGAGATTTCATTTGCATAAGACGTAAGCCAAACAAAGACATAGGATCTTCTTTCGTATTATGTGCGATTCTTTATTCTTGATATTTCACACGTTACAAGAACGAATAAGTGAACATAATTTATTGCCTAACAATTTGCAATATATGTAAGTAACTCCACAAATACCACTGTATTGCCAGTTATTTCTTTTATAATAATAGTAAGAAACATCTCGCATGTTGCCATATGCCAAACTAGAGCTTGAACAATGGCAACTAGACAACTGATAGACATATTTATATATTTTAAATGCATACTTATAAAGACAATTGACACTCAAACACAGACAAAATACCCGTGTTCATCGACCAAGTAATTTGTCATGGGTGGGAATCAAACTCACGACTTTTGGCGTTGTAGTCAGGAGTACAAACCATTAAACCAACGGGCCGGTCAACCGGCATTCGGTATTTTACCGCAAAGCAGTATTGTGTAAGAGCTACTGTGTTCCACGGTGCAAAACAAAAATTATCCCATTCGAGCCAGTCCATTCAGCAGTAGCAGAAGATGCAGCGTAGCTCTACCACCGTAAAAAGTACCACAACACTCACAGAAAACCGGCGTAGAGTGGAAGTGTTTGTGTTTCCGCATTTCGTCCGGTGGCCCACTATCCTTCCTTTTCCAACCCCCCCTTCCTTTTCTTGACCCCCATCCCCCTTTTCCCCTCCCCTTCCAAAAATGTCATCTTTAAAGGCGGGCAACGCATTTGCAGAACGTTTGACGTTGCAAATGTCCACGGGCAGCGGTGATCGCTATCCATCAGCTCCTTACTCTCACTCCATAAATAAATGTGTCACTTATCATCAAAGGCACAACTTATTCGTTTTATTACTTTATCTTCTAAAGATTATATAAGGTCTTTGTCGGCATTATTGTACACAGAAACATTTGCGTGGCAAATGCTATGATCACGTAGAAGACGTTGAACGTTGTAAAGTGTTTGAAATTTCAGAGAAAACAAAATACAGAAAAGAAACATAGACTTCAAGAAATCATTATTTGCATTGAGTCCGATGATTGCAATCGTGGCTTCAAAGACTGATGCAATTGCTTCATAGGCTGGTGCAATTTTGAATTTACATTTGCTACGTCCACAATTAAATTAGATGACCGAACATAGTGGAGATAAATTTAGATACGAGAACATTTAGCTCGCGATCTTGAGTCGGCATTTGTGGACTTTAATTCATTTACTGGACGTTTCGGTAGCGCAAACGTGGCACGACATCATCTAATAATGCTGATAAAATAGTGTTCCGCTGATTACAATGCGAGTCTCGTATCGGGTAATCGAGTTAACGGCTCACGCGCCGATCATTACAGTTGCGTGCCCGGCCTCATACATGGACCGGGGTAAATTAATCCTGAGAAAAGGGTGTTATTGAACTCAATTATGTTTCTTCTTTATAACAGACTAGAAGTGGCTCTCAGTCATGCCTGAGTGGATGTTGAATTTGGCATTCATCACGTTTTCTTTTTTAATTATTAATAATAAACGGTAACTTATATCACTCTATCCCAAATACTAGGTGTAGTAGTCTATCCCAAATACTAGGCTAGAGTGACATTAGCTAAATGGGATACTAAAATTAATTTTGCATTCATTTATTCGCTTTTTCATCCGACTGCGCCAGTGGTGCATTTTGACCAGTTTGTATGTTTTGATGACTCGATGTACCAGTGACTGTCAAATGGATCAACCAGTTGTGATAAATCTATGCGAAGAACTAATTCTGTTTGTGAAAGAAATTGTGGTGTGAGTGTGAGAAACTACATTTTGAATACATATCAGCCAAGTTAAAAAGCTTTTTCGGACCAGATTGTGTAACAAGAATACAATGCATAGGTCGGACATATTTGAACAGTAAAGATGGTGATTTTTTTAAGACCAACATGAATACAATACCATTACTTAAACTCAACAAAGCCGTTTACTTCTCGATTAATCTCTTTCAAAGGACGGTTTCTGTATTCAGTTAGATCAGATGAACAATAATTCATCTGTCGATCAGCTATTGCTGATCAAACACGATTTTGAAATAACACAAAATAAAAGAAAATGTTATAAAATATTACTTAAGATATGTCTTTGTTAGATAAAATTTGCTTTGGATTATTTATTACTTGTATACTAGTCCGTTTTTATATCTAAAATTTTACATTATGTTCCATTATTTGACCCTATAGGTCAGTAGTTTTTCGGATACACCTCTTACGTCATACTTCAAACAGATGTAACAAGAAGAATGTCATATTTTATCAAGATAACCTTTGACTTTCCATTAGTAACGGATTAAAAAAATATGTTTCATTGTTAAATAAAAAAAATTAAAATGTATGTCCTATGCCTTGCAAGAACAAAATAATGCTGAATGCGCCAACTGACTATTAAGGTAGCTTGTTACTTAATTAACAGACTATGCTTCAGCGAACGAGCTATGATGTTTTTCTTTTTCATTCAAAATGAGTTTCTTTTTACAAATTTTAAAAAAGAATACATTTGCTGTTGACTAGATGTTTTGTTTTTTAATTTATTTACTTTGTTACACATAAGTATACATTTGATTTTTTTACATACTCAAAACATTATATATACTATATAAAAATAGAAATAACGTCCCGAAAACTGATTCCATCCTGAATAGAAGGTACAAGTTTTCGTATAAAGAACGACAATAAGCTCTTCCCGTAGCATTAAAATAGATATGTCAAAGGAATTAACAAGCTTGCCATCATATAGCCATTATAATAGCATTTTCTAGTTCTGTCGGAAATAAATAAATCTGCCGGAGAACAACGGATGTCGGCGAAATAAATGTGACGTCAATCCACGTCCATTTGCCGTTGACATCGCTTCGTCGTTAAGACTTAGTTGCATCGATACACAAGGGCGGAGCGGTCAGCAAACAAAAAATGTTATGAAAAAATTAAGTCTTAGTAATTGTGAAGAATCTTAAATTCTAATAAAGTAAAAACTTCCATAGAGCACTTTTAACATGTTTTTTTTTGTAATATAATTATTATTGATCCATATAGTAGTAGTAGTAGTACTTATACATGAAGAAAAACCTAATACTTCTTTTAGGTATATTAATAGGATAAGAAAAACTGACTTTTGGCTAGCATAATGCGTAGGCATAAATTCAAAATATGTATTACAAATACATTTAATTCAATATACAAATATGTGACATTCAGTTATTAAATTATAATTTTTTACGTACAGACTCTCGCCACAAGTTCTGTTGAATCAGGAATGTCAATGATTGCAAATTCTTACACAAGTTAGCTTCATTGGGTATTAATATAGAAACTGCTTTCAGGAAACCTCAATTAAATATAGATCTCTATTCAAATATCTTATAGTTATTATACCGGATTACCGTTATATATACATTCATTATGTTCCATAATGAAATTATCCATAAATTCTGTCTCAATAAAATTCATTTTCTTCATAACTGGAGATTGTCTTATGGCGCAGAGAAAATTGCTATGTATAATCAATAGTTTAAGTTCATGTTTTTAATTCAAAATGTTTTTTTGTTTTATCACTTTTTTATTCAATTTATTATATTAGCGCCCAATTCCTTGTGTGTTCTCCTCAAAGTCTCTTTGATTTTACCCACTGGCGATTGATGTGACGTTTATAACACCTTGTGAAATCGTAAATGGAATAAATAATTAATGTTATTCTTAGTTCTAAACCGC
This sequence comes from Eurytides lysithous rurik, assembly GCA_018247575.1. Classification (NCBI taxonomy): domain Eukaryota; kingdom Metazoa; phylum Arthropoda; class Insecta; order Lepidoptera; family Papilionidae; genus Eurytides; species Eurytides lysithous. The sequence goes on from DWHO01001427.1 coordinate 10,265, forward strand.
TCAATTAATCGAACTAATTTACCGTACATACAATATGCTTTAGTAGGAAAGAAAACCGAATACTTGAAAAAACATTTGTCAACTTATAATTTTTTTTAAATACAGAATAACAAAACAATAGAATAAACTATTGTCAGCTTCGAATGGCTGTATTTACGCGAAGCTAAGCCGCAACAAACACAAAGAAGGGGAAGCAAGACAAAAACTTAATGACAAGTGGACAATGATGGAGATTTGAAACGCTTGTCAACGCCGCTAGATTGGCGGGAAGCGATATTATAGATAGGCAAGTGCTTACTAGAGATGTCGTTTTATGTTTATTATTCCAGTCTTTTGTTCACGATGCAATGCTTACATGGTCAAAATATTTGCATGTACCCTTGCATGTATCTTTGAAGCGCAGTAACTAAGATTCGGCTTGCTTTTAAATATACGTTTGTACTATACCGCCGGCAACTTTATAAGGCACAAGCACGGCCACATATGGAATACTGTTCTTACCTTTGGGATAGGGCATCACAGTTCCTTTAGTTCCTTCAATTTGACCTCATCCAAAACAAAGTTGCCCGAATTGTTGATGACCAAGTTATTTTCGATCAGCTTGATCCATAGACTCTGCGGAGAGACGATTTGTCTTTCTGTGTATTAAAATAAATATACCATGGGAAGTGTTCTGAGGAATTTTCCGGATTAATAACCTTCGCACAATACGATAAACATCTAGATACCACCCATATTACCTGGATGGCTGGCAATCCACAATCGTTCGCTTTTCTCGGAATTCTTTCCTAAGCCAGCGGCATTTCCGGGCCGATACAACATTGGGACCTCCAAGAAAAGAGCATACCCCCATCTTAAAGGCCGGCATCGCATTTTACCCCAGACGGTAGCGTAGGATTACCATCAGGCAAGCTGCTTGTTCGCAATCTGGTAAAAAAGAATATCCACTACTACCATTATTTACAATTCTTTTTAAAAAAACTGAACAAAAAACTAATTGCCTATTAAACGTACTATACGAGACACAATGCCTAGCATGGTATCTGCGTTACCTCGTTTAATGGTTTTACTTAAATTATGAGCAAATAAAGAAGTACTTCTTCAATCATCAAACGTAATAATAATTTGAGACGACTCTTTTAGCAATTTTGAATTGACTTTACGAATGGAGAGTCTCTACTACAAAAAAAAAATATTTTTATATCAAATACCAATATAAAAGATACTGTATAAAAGATCATTTGTATTACCATCGTTATATTACACAACTGAAATTGTACTTACAGTTTTATCGTATACCACAAACATGCAACAAAACGTCTCGTTAAGCGCTCGGCATATTGGGCACTCCATTTTATAGCAATCTATTTGCTCGGCAATCTAAGGAGCAGCCTCTCGCCCAAATCAAATCAGACAATCAAGTGGAAAAATCCATGTCCGTTGAACAAACAATCAAGTCGAGTTACGCGGTCGGCAGTGACGCGGGACGGTCCTCACCTCGTTCCCCCCACTTATTTGATCTGCACTCCATTCCCGAAGAACTCTCCCGGGATCCTGGTATTTGTTTTAAAGCTTTATTACTAAGTAATGTGTGCATAGGTCAACCCTCTAAAAATTTCCCAGTTCGCATGTTGACCAATATCACTAATGTATTCCCGGTCCGAGTCTTCCCCGAGCGCCTAAATTCACTTTATTTCGATTTGATTGATAAGCGAAACTGGACCCGTGGAAGGTTCACTTTTATTTGAAGTGTTTAATTGGAATTTCATTGGATGTTTATCCAGTGAATAGTAGGCAGTTTTAATGTGCTTTGTAAAGGGTAGAGGATATGTCTATTAACTGGTGTAAACATTTATTTCGATACTCTTACCAACCAAAATTTAACAAATAAAGTAAACAATTTGTTTTATATATATTTTTTATAAGTAAGTGAACAACTCATTAATGCCATGTGTTACCAAAATCTAAAATAATATGCTATCAGAGTATAGACTGCGTAACAAATTATTGTTGTATTATTCTTCTGTTTAATAAGACGTTACCGGAAAATTATGAAGAAAGGCTTGTGTATTTTCCCGTGGCGAATTTTCCGCGTGATAGGCTCCCCGCTCCCAAAGCGTTGACAACGTACGTGTTACTTTTAACAAAGGGCCAATCCATGTGAAATGACATAGGCTGACAGCATCCAAACGACCGACGTCGGGCATTATCGCAAAATGCCCTTAACTCGATTCGTTCATATAATATTCATGACGCGGTACGATCTTTCAAAAATTGACACCTTTTTGTCCGGGGTTAGCATCCCCTTCGACGGTCGAGACGAACAAGTTTTTTTTATTTGCCCCCGTGAATAAATCACGTGGGTCGTGTGTCTTCACACACTTGTCCTTTTCATTATAGCCTGTTAACGTTTAGGAATAATACAACTTCTAAACACAAACAATAAGTAATAAGGTTTAAAAGTAAAGCACAAATAGGGAATATACTACAAGTGAGCCGAAACAACCTAACTCTGTGACACTTTCATACTGTTGCTTTAATTTTACATTATATTGATTTTTTTTTACTGTTAAGGGTAAAAACTAACTTGTATCTTTATGTAGACTTGTGCCTTAATTACAACCCCAGCTCGATAATCATCAATTGACGTCTTGAATGTCGGAAATGTTTATAGGAAGTGATAAAAATGACTAACGAAAATCATTTTTGCCTTTTCGTGCAACATAAATACTGTGGATATTGTGGACGTCGATAGAGTCCAGTGACGAGTGAAGTGTGAAAAATGTGTTTGAAGACTAAGACTTTCTCGCAATTTATAGTATGCCCAAATATGATATATGATGATCCGTTTGCCGCAGTTGCTAAGTTTTTTTTTATGGCGGAGGAGGCAAATACTGCTCCATGGACATTCGCAACTTCAAAAACATTGCGAAATCGTTCCCGTTCTTTAAGGTGATAGGGAGGGGAAGGGAGAGGAGGAGGGGTGGGAGCCACCAGACACCTCACTTACGGGACAAAACGCGGAAGCATAAACACTTCCGTTTTACGTCGATTTTCTGTAAGGTCGTGTTACATATCTGGTCCGAACCCTCCCATGCAGCGGGAGCTGCTCTACTATCTGGCTCTACCGCCGTTTTGCTGAGTTATTAGCTTCGTCACAGGTCGATTCAAGATTCGTTTCTCACCCAGGATAACTATTTGTATAAGCTACAGATAATTGTCCAGCATCTGCGTGATTTTTTCGTCTGATATTTATGTATATATGTATTTATTTCTATCTTACAATAGGGGCAGAATGAGAAAAGAAAAAAGCTTACATTAAAGAATAAATGACAACTATCAATGTCTATATCAAAGTTACTCATATTACTACAAAACCTTCATATAACTATAAAAATAAAAAACAATAATTATTAGCCCAATCAGAAATTTTAATCATATTATGTATAAGAATTTTTAATTATTTGAATAAGAAAATATTTCTAAGTAATAGTAAATGTTATATTTTTGGATATTCAACAAAAGTTCATTTTAAAACAAATGTTGATATAAGTAGGTAAAGCAAAGAAAAGAATGAATAAAAGCCAAATCATATTTCGCGCCCTATTTTACAATATCGCACCGTTAAAATAATAACTCTCTAATATTTACAGCCGACTCTCGAAAAAGTCATAACAAGTCCCGTAAATAAAAGATTTCTCTCGCCCACTAACTGTTCGATAAGGCGACAGTTTTCCAAACGGAAATCGTAAAATAAGTTTTTCTGCGTCGCCACCGCTATGCGGAGTGCGGCAGTCTGCATCGTCGAACTTCGATAAAATACTACGGCGTACAAGTTACTTATTTCTAGCAGGAGAGCCTGAATGCACCATTCTGTTTATTTTTGCGTTTTAATGTTTTGAATATTATTTATGAGAACTAAACAGTCAGAATATAGCTACATGTTCTATGTGCTCAAAACCGACAATATTTTGATGATGTACATGGACGATATACGTTATGTTATGAAACTTTTCGCTGCGTAAAGGTCGGGTATGTTTATCTTAGCTACCATTTTCCGAAAAATACGTTAACATATCTAGAGCGCCTATATTTGGTGTGGCGATCTCTTTAATTTTAGACAGCACATTAACTTCAGGGCCAAAACAGAACAAGGAACAAAGGTGTGGTGGAACTTTACTTGTCTTAAAACTTTTACGTTTCTAACTTTTTGTACAGAGCAAGCAAGACCAGCCAAGGATGAAGTGCTGTATTATATTAGCTAATGGCGCTAAAAATTAATTAGCATTTTCCTTCTTATGAGAGAGGCTCAGTAGGGCTAAATCAATCTGCTGGGTCCTTAAAAAGACACAAAACAGCTAACCTATTAGGTTTTTATGGATAACGTTTCAAATAGTGGAATCCTTTTGCTGGCGTCAGTCTTCCCCTCTGAGTACAAGTCAAGAAGCCGAATCGCTCTGCGTTTTCAAGACTAGAGTGAATTGGCCTTTACTAGTTAGTCAGAAGGCTAGAATGACTGACTGAAAGAAAAAAAGAGTAAGGAGTAATATTGTCTTAACAATATCGCTACTTATTTAAGCAGGCATTAACAGTATTACTTTTAATTAAAAAAGGCTTACATTGAACATTCAAAACTTAACTAATAATAATTACATTTAATAATTACAAAATGATAGAGAAAACCACATATTTTTTCCAAAAATATGTTTCCCTGAAAAAGCTTTTCACCCATGTTTGACATCATTATTTCTCTCATTATCTATTCTATGACATTAAAAGCAAACAGATTAATACCTCGTTTGCCGAAACGATGTAGAAGTTTCGTAATCAAACATCGTAGGTACATACAAAGCATGACAAATTCAATATCCATTCTTGGCTGCATCATTTAATTAAATGACGACGCGGAGCTGAAACTGGTGAGCACTTCTCACTTCCTATTCGTCTAGGAACTTGTGCATTATGTTCCAAAAATGTTAGTAAATATCCAAAACAATTTAAATTTTGACTATGAAAGTCGTTCTGTTCTGTTCTTTTTAGTTTAGTTTCTTGATCCCTGTAGAAGGGAGAGAGGAGAGAGGAGAAACAGATTTTTTTTTTTATGTATAAGGCTGATAAACGAGCAAGCGGCTCACCTGATGGTAAGTGATCACTGCCGCCCATAGACACTTGCATCATTACAAAACTTGCAAGTGCGTTGCCAACCTTTAAGGGGGGAATTTTGGAAAAAG